>JBCEWB010135287.1:0-11092 GCA_039654565.1 Peronia peronii | reverse complement strand
CCAAATTTGCAATCTGCAATAAATATTTATTTTTTTGTGTCATAGGAGCATTCTGCACACAGATCTAGAATCTGGTACAGAAATGAGAACTCTTTCTTAAAATACAAACAGACCAAAAATAGACAGTTTGACCCCAAATAGACAATTTGACCCCAAACTGGCCAATCCGGGTGCTGCCACCCCCTTTCCCCTTATGTACAAAGTTTTCATTATATCATGGAGAAAGGAAATTCAGTTTTGAAAAATGCGTAGTTATATTATGGTTGTCATTTCACATGATAACAGTGTGTCGTAATTTTTTACCTTTGCCCTCAGCATTCAATTTCTGTTCTCAGATTTTGTTACCTTATTGGACCAAATCAGATTAAGTAATTGTAGTATTTTATATATGCGTATGTTACAGTATTGTTTTTCTCATTTGAAAATGTTTAATTCACAGCACACATCTAATTTTCTTTTTCTTGAACTAGATTGAAAATCATGACACCTGTGTCTATGACTACTTAGAGGTGCGAGATGGACCATCAGAGAACTCACCATTGATTGGCAATTTCTGTGGGTTCAAAATCCCTGAAGATGTGAAATCAAGCAGTCGTCATTTATATGTGAAATTTGTCAGTGATGGCTCTGTACAAAAGGCTGGTTTCATTGCTGCATTTGTGAAAGGTAGGTTGACAATTTTCTTTATTTTTTCCTTGTCATTGGTACAGGTACAATCTTTGCCACGAAGAGAACTTCTCATATCATTGCAAATGATAATGAGATTAAATGGTGAGACAAGATGAAAGATCAGCCAATATATCTGCATTTTAAATCCTGCTCATATTGTAAAGGAAATTAACTTGTTTGTTTTAGAGATAGCCAAATGATATATGCAAATTACTTGTGCATAACAGGCACAAAAGTCATATATATAAATGTGTACTTTTTTATAACAAAAAGAATGGAAGGATGATGAAGAATAAAAAGAGAAAGGAAAGAAAAAAGTGGTAAAACAAAGAAAATGAAGATTATAAAAAAAAGAAAGATAGAAAGAAAGAAGGAGAGAAAGAAAGAAAAAAGCATGAGTGAATTAAAGAAGAACAAGTGAGTGAATGACAGAGAGGGAGAAAAGTAGAAGATAAAAGAAATAAACATGTAAGATTATACTTTGTTTCTCTCCTCACAGAGCATGATGAATGTGCTGGTGACGATCATGGATGTGATCATGTATGCGTCAACACTTTGGGAAGTTACCATTGCTCTTGCAGAATTGGCTATGAACTGCACTCTGATGGCAAGCGGTGTGAAGGTCTGTGAGGAATAATAAATTGCATGCTTAGTTAGAGGTAGCATCATTCTCAGATTCACAGATTCTCTTGGCAGCTGCTGAAAACTTGATATCATCATCCTGGATAAAATTTGAAAAACATGTGATCTGATCTGAAGTCTGAAATGAGTTTGCAGAGTCCTAGTACATGTATATGTATATTGGTAGTCACATGATTATAATGCTGGTGGTAACTGTAAACTTAAAGTGATGTGATGAGATGAAGAAAAGGAAAATTTGTATCACATTAAAAAATACATTTAAGAAATATTTTTTTTAATAATTGCCTTTTGTTCTGTGATTATTATTGTAAAAAAAAAAAAGCAAACACAGCCATTTGAGTTATAAGTATTTTATCAGATACATTTAACAAATCTGAAATCACTGGGATTCCGTCCCCCCTCCCACCACCTCCTTTTTTATATACATCCAGCTAAGATTAATGTCAGTAATGCAACTGTTGTTTTCGGCTCTATCCCTGCAACCATTTACATAATGAAATAAGTTGCACATCCTATTGTTTGATCATTGTAGATGCCTGTGGTGGCTACATTGATGCAGAGAATGGTACAATTACTTCTCCTTCACATCCTGAGTATTACCCACCTAACAAGAATTGTGTGTGGCAAATTGTGGCTCCTGATGATCACAAGATCACCCTCAGTTTCTCTCATTTTGACCTAGAAGGCAACAATGTGAGTTCAGAACCTGAGGAAGATATGGAAATATGTTAGGTTTGATGAAAGAAGATAGATAGAGAAGTCGCTGTAATGCAAGGTGAAAAATATTTTTAGCCTATAACTACTGACTCTTTGACTCACTTTGTCTACTTCTTACATCATGATAAAAAGACACTCTGTTAGTCACATTTTTTATATCACTGTCTTCAATATCAGGAAAAGTTTTCAGCAGACTTATTATTGGAGAAATAATGGCCAGAATGGACGGAAACTCAGAGACCAATAAAGTGGCTTTAGAAATTTCTTATCATGGATAGATCAATTGCAGATAACAAGTATGAGATTGATAGCAGAACACTCAATTAAGTGGAAGTCAGTACAACTGTATGTAGCACTGTTAACTTTGAAAGGTCATTTGACAGAGCATCCGGACAGAAGTATTCTTTGGAAACTCATGCAACATTAAAAATTGTCCAGGATTACATAAAATTAAAAAGAAAAAAAAAACACATCTCCACAGTGGCCAGTGGGCTGTGGTTACTTTACGATTTCTTTTAATCATTTTATATTCTGCCATTATATTCTCCTTCCCTCTACCTTCCCAACTTATTCCACCCTTTGTTTTGTGATCAGCATTTGAAATGCCCATCTCATTTGTTTCCTATTCTTCTAATATGTTTCATAATTTCAATTTAAAACACATTTTGTTTATCAATATCTGATCATAATATGATAGAGTTTTTTGTATCATATTTCCAGTTGTTTTTTTGTGTTATTTTTCTATTGTTCACATCAGCAAAATTGAGTATGCTCAGTTAAATTGAGGTTTCTGATGATAAAGTTTGTTGTACTCAATTTTAGCTTTGGATGTACTTTTTCATATGCTAAAATACATCTAGGCCTTTATCGTGAAAGTCTACAAAGACCATCTCCTGTACCATTCTCTAAATAGTGAAAAGTATATAGGTGTTTGAATTCCTAAATCAACATCTGCATTACATGCAATGGCACATACATATAATTGCTTTGTTTTTTGCTATCATCAGTAACTTTTTTTACGTATGTTCCCTTTTTTTTCTGCTCCAGCAAGATTGTGAGTACGATTCCATCCGTGTGAGCAGTGGCTCCAGCAATGATCTGAAAACACTGGGTGTCTTCTGTGGCCAAACAATCCCAGCACCCATCACGTCCGAGAGCAACACTCTGAGGATCGAATTTAATTCAGATAACTCTGTACAGAAAACTGGCTTCAGTGCTACATTCATGATAGGTTAGCAGTAACAAAAATGCCAGCTTCCATAATGATGAGAATGTGCGCATGGGGGATGAAGAAACTGGTTTGAGGGCAATAAAGAAACTATACAGTGCACTTTCAGATCACAATTATGATTTTACTTCATGTGTATTTGCTGCATATGTGATGAGTTAATTGATTCACTCTGACCAGCTGTCACAGCACAAGCAAGTATAAACCAATGTTTCAGATTAGGGATCCAGTTCTGCAGTTAGATTCATTGTATATTGCCATGATAAAGGATTTACCGTGCTTTGAATTTAGAAATATTGCAAAAAGTGACAAACATCTTCAAGTTTTAATAAGAAATAATTTGGTTAATTTGGTAACATATAATTAAATGAGTCAGTCAGTTAAATTATATGACATAGATGGAGAATGGAGACTGGTATAGTTCAGTTTGAATTTCAAAACTACGAGAAATGTTAACTTAAGCTCCAGCTGATTTTCTTTTTCTTTGTTGTTGGTGTTGTATAAACAGTCTAATCAACATGTAAGAAAGGCTAGGCTACACTGTTTCTTTTAGAATATATAATGGTTTTTGTTCTGTCTTGCTTTATATTATGGCTCTATCTATTATATGAATGCTGGGTTACTATTATTATTGTTGTTGCTGTTATTTAATGATTGTCATGGAGTAATGAAAATAAAAGTGGAGATAATGTATTGTCAATCATGACAAAATAATTGTTTTACTCTCTTCAATGTGATCAATTATCTGGCTCTTTTCTGTACATCTACAGATAAAGATGAATGTGCTGTGGACAATGGTGGATGCCAGCACATATGTAAAAACACCTTAGGGAGCTATGAATGTGCCTGTCAAAATGGCTTCACACTTCATGATGACATGCATGGCTGTAAAGAGGGTAAGTTTGGAACACTTAATTAGTTAATGAAGCAATCAATGTGGCTCACAATAATAATTTGAAGTTTTCATCCTAAGAGTGTCAAGATGCTACTCCATACAACAGTATATCTTCACACTGTGTATGAGATACACCTTTTATGAGATTTGTCTCAAAAATAACATTCCCTACCTTGTGAAATCTTGAATTAATGAACTAAATGCCTGAAACTTCACACAAATGAACACTAACGTATATGGAAATTGCCATTAAAAACCTTATGGCATTGCCTTGAATGGAATCAAGGTTATAGGGGCTTCTTGACACCATCTTTTATGAGTTTAACCAACAAAATGAATATCAACGTTTTGAGAAAATCATTCTCCAGATATGACATCAGACCAATTATAAAATTTTCAGTTCTTTTTGGAAAAAAGCCACTAGAGATTCAACTGCTGTAGGAGATCACTCTCCAAGTATTCAGACTATTAGATCATGGGTAAGAGAGATTCATCAGGGACAAATCAGTGTTTAGAAAAAATCATGACCTGGAAGGCCTGTGACTGCATGTGGAGATGCAAATATCAATATTGTAAAGACAATGCTATTGATGAAGACAAAAGAAAAATATGCAGGAAGATATCAGATGAAGTTCCTATTTCTTCTGTTTCAGTTCATACAATTTTTGACTGATAAACTTGACAAAAAGATGTTCTCTAAATGGGTGCCCCATTTCTTGAATCAAGATGAAAAGGAACAACGAATGACTTCTGCACTCATGTAAATGGGAAATGTTGAATCACTCTCGATGCTCTTCTGATTTGGTCCCCTGTGATTTTCATCTTTTCCCTAAAATGATAGAACATCTTTAGGGGACAGCAGTTTGAGACAGGGGAGACATATAAAAACCACAAAATTATTGGCCACAAAAGCTGCTCTTAGAATGCTGGGCAAAGAGACATATGTCACTGCCTTTAAAAGCTGGTTGTGTCAGTGGTAGAAGTGCTTGGACAATGGTGGTGGCTATGTTGAATAGCTAATATAATAAAGGTAGGCCTACATTGTTCCAAATTTGGTGACATTATCTTCAATGATTTTTGAAATGTGGGATAAGGTAAGTTATTTTTGAGACTGACCTCGTATATGCTCAGACTAACCTATTTCTACTGGTCATTGGCTTCAAATTTGGCAGAAGTGTGCATAAATGCTTTATAAGATTGGGAAAATTTTTTCAGAATTTGTCAATAAAATGACGTTTTGTGACCGGAAGTTGAAGTGAAGTAAGGCCATCTTCGAACATCAAATGGAGCTAGATGCTCGTGATTTTTCACCAATGATTTTGTATGATTACAAAAAGGTTTAACTGCTATGGAATGTCTGGTTCAGCTAGCAGCAACATCTGGAGAATCTGCCCCTTCGAAATCAACTGTTTACAAATGGTATCAGGAATTTTCATGTCGCAGAAGGACTGCCAAAGTAGATCTCTCTCCTGGAGAACCTGTTTCTGTAACTATGAATGAAAACATAGAAGCTGTGCAAAAGTTGGTGGATAGAGACAGGAGAAAACATATGAAGAAATACATGAGGAACTTGCTTTTCATCCACTACTGTCTATAAAATAATACATGAACACTTAAAGCTAGGGAGGGCCTGTGACCGATGGATACCCCATATGTTGACTGAGGATCACAAAAGGGCTAGGATTGAGTTTAGTCAAAACATGCTTAGAGAATATGATGGAGGCTAGTTAAAGTCTGTGTATAAAGTCATGACTGGAGACCAGACACTGGCGTACAATTACAATCCTGAAAGCAAGTGGCAAAGCATGGTGGGTGCTGGAGAAGTCTGTCTGTGAAATTTAAGCAATCTCAGAGCACTGGTAAAATGATGGTAGCGTTTTTTGCTGTTTTTTTTTTTAAATAAGCCATATTATAACAATTCCTGTAGAAGAGCAAAGGACTGTTACTGCCCAAAGATATGTCAATAACTGTTCACCAAGATCTTCGACAAGTGGGCACAAAAGCATCCTAGGATGGCCACTTGAGAGCTTAAGCTGCGTCATGATAACACAAATGCTCACAAAGCACGTCTTAAACATATTTGGAAAGGGAGAAAATGTGACATCTCTCCCACACTCACCTTACCCACCAGACCCAGCTCCTTGTGAATTTTTCTTATTTCCGTCAGTCAAAGATCAAATGAGAGGGAAACGCTTTTCACATTCAGCAAAATAATAGGATATTATCGAGGGGATATGTGCTGAGGAGTGAGCCATTCCTTTGCCTCTTGGTTGAGGAGAATGCAGGCATGCATCAATGCTAATGGAAAGTACTTTGAAAAGTAGCAAAAGTTTCAGTTTTCTAGGACTGGTATAACATGGTTAGTTTCATCATACTTATGTCAACTTCAGCAATATCCATTGTCACTTCAAGGTTTAAGTTCATCATACAATGGACTGATTCAGACTCTCTTTGTGATCTTGTGGTGGTGATCAGTGCTTTTGTTAAACATTTTGAGTTGTCACATACTAGAGACTCCTTGATGCTTTGTTTACATTGTTGTAGAATACACTGTATTGTGAATAACATACAAAATAGGTCATTGTTGTGCAAAATATGAAAATAACAACGATGTCAAACAGGGCAAGAGCAAAGATTGATTAACGTTTGATGCCTTTTGATTAAAAAGTCAAGTCTTTTTTTCTGTGCCTGTATTCACAATGCAATTTCAGCTGCCTGTGGCTGAGCCTCTCAGCAAATGAAGATTCCAAAATACATGTAGTTCATGTTAGAGAGATTGTATCTATACTCTGGCCCATTTCAGCAGATCTAATGTTGATGACATAGTGTAATCACCTCCACGATCAGGCTCAAATTTGTATGATCTCACACGAAGGCAATCAATTTTTCATTTTTTATAAAATATGTTAAGCAAAACATTTCAGAACTGGCAGATAGACACTTCAACAAACTACAACATCAAGAACAATTTTAAAACATGTATTTAAACTTTTCCAACTAGTGAATTAGCAGGCATTCTTTTTCTTTGAAACTATTTCTATTTTTAAGGAGGTTGTCAGTTCGAGATTGGGATCCATCGTGGTTGGATCTCCAGTCCAAACTATCCTGAGTATTACCCCAGCCGCAAGGACTGTGTGTGGCACTTCACCACAGTGCCTGGTCATAGAATCAGGCTGAAGTTCACTGTGTTTGAGTTGGAGCCCCACCAGGTGCGTGTAATATCAATAGTTTATTATTGACACTTTATTAGCTTCAAGTGAATGGAAAAAAACAAAGATACACTGTAGAATCAGAGAGCTGAAATTTCTTTTAATCACTATAGGATCCTGGAACTATTTCAGATTTATTGTCATATTCCTAGCTTGCAGTCACCTGTTGAATTCTGCTGAGGGTATGTTTATTAATATACAGTTTATGCTGGGATATCCTGCTTATGAAGTCAAGTATGATTGAAGATAAGATAATATATACTTTATTTGTCCTCAAAAGGAAATTTAATTCACAGCTGATGAGACACAGTATACATGAAATATGCTTTCACATTCTTGTGCATATACATAAAAATGTCACGAATAGTACAGAACAAGACTGGCAAAAATTTGTTGCAACATGATAAGCATATCGCTACAACTTGATAACCGTCATGACAGTCTCAATTAGGCCTTACATGGAACAAACGTCCACTTCTTTCAGAATAATGCAATTGATTATAAAGTCAATGCATAGAATCATCCCAAACTGTTTTGATATACAGGCCTCATGGTAGAGATTGCCAAGATATTCATAATGTCCTTTAACAATTTTGTTCACTAGGAGTTCAGGAGAATTTAATATTTTCTCTATTGAACAATTACATTCAGGAATGTACCTATGACCACGTGGTGGTCTTTGATGGTGATGACAGCAATGCTAGGAGTTTGGGCAAGTTCTGTGGTGCACTTATCCCAGAACCTGTCACCTCAAGTTCCAATACAATGTTCATGATTTTCTTCTCTGATGCCTCAGTACAGAGGAAAGGCTTTGAAGCTGAACACTATACAGGTAAACTGCAAACCAATTGTATAACCCAATTTCATTTAGTTATTCTCCTTTCTCATTATGTCTTTCACCATGATTTTAGTCTCAAATCCATAATAAAGTACATGTACTCACTGCTGTACAGGCCTAGTTCATTGGTGTGAAGTACAAGTATATTTCATAGTTTTATGTGTAGATGCACTTTACTTCCATGAAAGAGATTACATTTTGAGACAGTCAGATTTTCATATGTAAATGCACTTGTGTATCCATGGAGATTATAATTATTTTGAGGCAATCAAAGCAAACTCCAAATGTAATTTAGCAAATAAAGTTCTTGTTTACTTTATCTTATAATATTTAAGTGACCGATATTCTTTAAAACTGATCATGTTTCAGCTTTTAGGAAGTATTTGCAGATTAAAAATTGCAGTTTCTAGTGCTTTTTAGCTACTTTATGAAAGATACATCATACTATCATCTGTCCAGTATGTGGAGGTCATCTTGTGGCTACTGCTGCCCAGCAGAGGCTGGTTTCTCACGCTCTCTTTGGTGACCACAATTATGAAAATAGAGAAAACTGTGAATGGAAGATTCAGGCCACAGAGGGTCAGAGAATCCAGCTGACGTTTACAGCATTTGACCTAGAGGATGAAGCGGAATGCGGGTAAAAATATTATAATTAGCTTATTCATTACTTATATGTATTATACATTTTTTTTCTTTTGCTTTATTTGTAAGCCAGGATAAAGAAATTTTTGCTGGTGATTTTTTAAGGGGGGGGAGGGGTGGGTCCTGAAGGTGATTTTTTTAATATTATTATTAATGATAGGCTATATTAACCTTGTCCATCGCATTCAGCATGTTCAAATTAAAGGAAAACAGTGAAAAAAAATCGACTTTTTCAAATAGTTGCCATGGCCATGCTGCCATCTTGGATTTTGGCATCTCTAAAATGGCTAACTTCAAAATCTATCTAGTCCGTCAAATTTTAACAAAACTGGATAAAACTTTGTGAACATCTTTTTTAACATAATATCTAAAAAGCTACCTATTTTCAGCCTTTTCTATGCAATAGAAAATTTTCTAGAAATTTTCGAAAATGCCATGTAGCAAAATTTCAAATTTCGCCATTTTTTCATACTAAAAACCCATTTTTCTCAGAAACATACCGACAGAATGGGATGCGCATATGTACGTTTGTTAGTTTTATTGATGTGTGCCAAATTTGGTTAGAATTGGTCCAGAAACAAGAAAGTAGATAGCAAAATACTGACAAAAAAATGAGTTTTGAGAAAGACGCGTTTAAAGTTTTTATCTCTGAAAAATTGACATGGAGAGTTTTTTATTCGGCTTTTGGCCTCAAAACACCCTTTCTTTACATACTAGCCCTCTCTTCATGACTTCTGTGTCATGTATTGCCTCTTCCTGGCTTTCTAGGCATAATTTTTCTCGAATTTTGTTCCCTACCCCCCATAATTATGAGGTCTCCAATTGAGCCACTTCCAGGTTCTTGGGGGCGTATATGTTATCCTCATATCATTTTCTGTCCAAACTAAGAGTTTCTTGACCTTTACTGTGGCATATAGTCCACAACTAAGCTCTGAAATAGCAGAAAGAAAGTATAGGACGTGGAAGTTCATTCTAGAGTACCTGCTACTGATAATCTGCATGATCAACAGTTTTTTTCGCCACATAGTGGTCATCCAATGTCTATCCATGGCACTGGAGTTTATGATTTTGCTAGATGAGGTCATAATCAAGTTTTTATGCACTCTTTGCCTACATATAATCAAACAGTGGTGATCTGCAACTGCATGTAGCAGCCAGGTCGAGCCAAATCCTGATTGACAGTAGACATGGCCTAATGTTGAATGACCATTGGTTAAACACGATAGAATGGACATATCCACTTTTTGATGCCATGTTTATACGCAGAAAAGGAGGGCTTTTAAGGGAAAACAAAAACCCCAAATCACATTTTTTGAGCATAATCCAAATTTCAGGACCCGCCCCCAGCCCCCTTAAATTTAGTTTTCAAAGTGGTTAGATATCTGGTCTCTTTTTGTAACATTATAATTATACTGAGGATGCCAATGCAAAGTAAAACCGGACTTGTTGAATAATATAGTGCTAATAGGTCTAGCTACAAGTAATTTAAGCTTTTTTTTTCCCACTACTGAATTCAACCTAGCAACATTCTTCTGTCACAATAAATTAAACTCCTTTTCATGTCATAGGTATTTAAAAATGTTATGTTTCCATCACTGAAATTTATGTCACTGTTTTCCATATTTATCTGCCATTGATGTCTTCTCTTTGTTTCAGAACAATACAGTGCAGGTCTACCTGCATTGTTCTTTTCTATGGCAGATATAATAAGAACATTGTGTTGTTGTTTAATTAATGTTTTAGTTTTAGTGCAAGGTAGATAAAATAGTCTTGCTTGTCCATTCAAGTCTAATATTTCTCACTATTCTCAGATTTTATTTACTTTACATTAAGAAAGAAATTTATCTACCAACATATCAGGAATGGTATTGTTCTAATAATAATATATGATTTTTCCGCTTGCAGATATGATGTTGTAACCATCTATGATGGCCTGAAGGAAACAGATCCAGTAATTGGAGAGTTCTGTGGCAGTGAGGTAAAAACAATCTAATCCAGATTTCACTTTTGTCACTACTTAATTTAACTCTTTATCTCCGGTGAGCCGCTTGGTCGCTGTCAAAATGCCGGTGAACCGCTCCCAGCGGCTCAAGCATTCGCACGGCTTCGCACCACTTCTGCCACCTATGACATCATTATTTTTGCGGCATTTGTATTTGTGGCAATTACCAGAAGTACAAACACTATTTGTTGTAAAAATATGGACTTGAGTGCTAAAGTGTGACTTGAAGCCTTTGAAGTGTTGTTTTTCT
>JBCEWB010135286.1:0-26773 GCA_039654565.1 Peronia peronii | reverse complement strand
CCACCTCCCTTTGGGGGGGTCAGAACTACGGCTCTGTCTGGTTCGGGCGGACATTATGTTTTAAAATTTTCAAATTGTTAAAAGATAAAATTGATCATATTTCATTTGCATGCATATAATATAATATTACATATAACATGGATGGACACAACTTTATTTACATTGACACACTGGTTAAAAATTTCATTGTCATAATAAATAATTAAAATATATATGTACATATTTGTAGCTAAGATATTGCGTACTCTCGCCTTTATGACGGGCCGCGTTGTTAGTTTTCGGGGGTGCGTGTGTTCAACATATAAGACAAGGACATGTGATATAAGACATGATAGTATAACTTCAATTTATATATATACAAGATACATGTGTAATAGAGCTATATGCCTTGAAAACATGATACCTATGTAGTAGTGACACAAGCTTTCAAAACATAATACATCTAAAACAGTATTACACACTTTTAAAAATGAGATACATCTGTGATGGTATTACTTGCATGAAAAAGGTGAAGATATGTGTAATAGTACTATATGCTTTCAAATCATAGATGAATAATTTTGCAGATGCCAAACAGACATCATGGTGTTTTTTCTTTTATCATTGTTTACTCAGATGACTGAGCTGATATATGTACACAGCAAGCTGATGATCGTGGATGATGACACAGTGATCATTGGCTCAGCCAACATCAACGATCGCAGCTTGATGGGATCTCGAGACAGTGAAATTGCAGTCATGTTCGAGGACATGCACAAAGTGAATGTCAGCGTCAGTGGAAAGCAGTATCAGGCTGGAAAGTTTGCTTCTTCTCTGAGGTGGACCATTTTCAGGTAACAAATGTAGAGGATATAGCAACACCATGGAAAAACACAAAGTGGAGTGGTTTAGAGAGATCTAAAGATCAAAAGGATTTGTCAAGACAATTCAGAAAGGCACAGTGGAAGAAGGGAGAAGGAAAGGCAGACAAAGAGATAGGATGGCAGAGTCCCTGAATTTATAAGCCTGAAGCTGAGTAATGCTCTGAGAGAGTCGAAGAAGAGTGAGAGATGGAGTGGCCTGATTAGTAGATCATATGTGGTGTCGTCACAGGAATTTGCTACCAAGGATGATTGAAGTTTATCTATTTCCCCTTGTTGTTTTATTGACTCATGTTTGTTTATTATTCTGAGAATATTTAGGAATTCATCAAGATTTGTTCATTATTCTGAAAATACTTAGGAATTCATCAAGATTAGGGCTTTATGTTATTTTATTTCATTTCATCTTATCAGCACTGTTGTTGTATCATTTTTCGGCTTGCTATTCAGAGAACACCTTGGAATCCATCAAGACCCAGACTTTGTGGACTTGACAGACATTGCCAGTGACAGTTTCTACAAGGATGTGTGGTTGAAACGGGCTGCCGTCAACACCACTTGTTACGAAAAGGTGAGCACCAGATGAAACTGTTAAAACTCTTATTTATCTTCAGTCTTAATAGTTCAGTATAAGACTTTGCCACATGCCACTTTTTCCGTGGGCATATAGTGAAATCTTACACAGAGTTATCAGTCTGACATTATTGCCAATATTAGTGGTGGCATCTCTTCTAATGAGCAGTTTTGTCAGTCAACCAAATTACTTCCCTTTCGAAAGCACATCACATATAAAACTGGCATTGTAAAGAAAGAAAAATTCACTCCGACTCTTTTTGTTTGAAATATGCTCGACAAAAAATTTTGAAAAATATGTGTTTTTGTTGTTGTCCTGTTTTTTGTTGTTTTTTTTTTAAGTTAGAGGGTTTCACACAGAGCATGATAAGGAAGCTGGCAGTAGGCATTGCGCTACATACAGACATGTATATCCACGTATAAAAAGTTTATTGTATCCATGTAGTTACATCGTGCGCCAGGAATGCTCTGCCCCTCCTGTGATCCGAGCTCCCAAGGTCACAGCCTTGCATGTGCAAGCCAGTAAAAAATTGTTTCATCTTCACTGTGTGGTGAAACCTTTTTTTATTTGCCTGTACTTACTCAGGGCGATACCTGCCCACTTCATAGTTTTGCTATGGTGGTGTCAATGATACATTTGTTGTGTGGTTTTCTTCAGTTGACTTTGATTCTTATGTGTTTATGGAGTTTTTCAGACATTATGAATTCTGTGTATTAGTGCTGTTTCCAAGTTTCAAATTTTGTGTCTGAAGTGACTTGCACCCTGGGCATGAGATTATCGAACTGTTCAGTCTTACTGGAAATTATAAAAACTGACATTTTGGCCAGTTTTTCTACACTTCTACACAGATGATGATGACTTGATAGTTATGTGTTATTTTAATCCTATAGATTTTGTTGTATTGACAGTGGATTCTTTTTTTTTTTCTCCTTCCTCTGAATCTCCGTGTGGTAGCTCAGATGGGATTGTGAACAATGGGGCAGAACACTGGGTCACTTCAAGATAGAATACACCCAGAAAGCGACCTCATCTTCCCTCTTGCCCTCTTGATTATTTTTGTTGTTGCAATAAATAAACACTATACAATAATAATCCACAATATTTTAGTGGCTCCTGCTGCACAGTGTTCTAAAATGTAAACAAAGAAATTGAGTGTCTCCTATCATGTGACAACTCACATTGCTAAAGAGATAGAATATTCATTACAGTTATGTGAGCACCAGGAGATTCTGAACAAATCCATTAGTATAGAAGTTTACTTCAAAGTTGCCATTTGTATCTGTTTCTTGCCAGGTCTTCCGATGTGTCCCAACAGATAGTGTCAAGAACTTTACCGAGCTGCGTCAATACCAGGCCATCACACCCTTGGCCCAGACCAGTACTGAGGAGGCTGAGAGCTGGCTCAAGAAAGTCAAAGGTTACCTGGTGCTGATTCCACTGCAGTTCTTGAAGGAGGAGAGTCTGACACCAAAAGTGGGTCAGAAAGAGGCTTTGTTGCCAACCTACCTGTGGACTTAACCCTCTGAAATCTGGTGTATCAAGTGATACAAGAACAGCTGGCAGAAACTGGCATAAGGTTCATACTATACAAGCATCCTTGTATGTAGATAGAAATTTAAACAGGGATTTCATCCCTCAAGCATGTCTTTGAAAATATTTTCCTTTCTCTGAAATTTATGTCTGAGGTATTTGGAAGTTAGCATGAAACGTCTCTAAGTTTTTCTTAGACTCTTACCTGGACTTATTTGGCTTTTTTTTCAACTTTCCAAGAGAACATAAGAAGCATTCAGGACAGTTGTGAGAGGAAACAAACTGCTGAAGTTTTTCTCTGAGATTTGTTTTACACATGCATACCAAAGATCATTGAAAACTCTATTTGGCATTCTTTCCATGATAACTACCATATCTGCAACACTAGGTTGTGGAGGATGAAATCTCCATCTGTAGTCATTTTTGCTCCTGAGTCACTCAGATTTGTGTGTACACTGAGCTTTTCAGCAGGGAGATGTCATCTGGACAGGGAAATGATATCATATGGATGAGATTGCTTAAATTTATCAATTGATCAGTATAAAGGACAGATAGATTGTTATGATTTTTCCAGTTTTACCACATTTTCACCAGTTAATGAGTGTAAGTGTAGTACATGTAGGAAGTTTCGTTGGGGTATTTTATTTAATCAGTAGGTGCAATATCTAAATGAAAGTCATCAGCTCAAAGACAATTTTTAACTGTCAAAAATTTTAATCCACCTTTTTTCAAAGCTGATTTTATTTTAAAGGGGGGGGGGGGCTACCATCGTAATAAATTATTACCTGTTGCAGAATGGGATAGGTTAAACATTTGATGCCAAAGAATTCAGTGCATATGTGAATTGTTTGCTCAGAGTTGGCAACTATTCCTCACTAATATGACATCTCTTTGGTCTCTTGATATGCATACTATAGTGAAACAATAATGAAAAGTGAAACACCTGTTCAGATGACACTGGATGCAAATAGGTATCTTTTCAACTTCTGCCATGTCTGTTTGATTTTTCTTTTTTTTTTTTTAAATCATGGACCATGAAATTCCTTTTGATAACTGTGAAAAAAAATGTTTTCCCCTGAAAGGATTGTTTAGAAAATATTTTATGCTTTTATGTCCACTCTTATAATGTTTAAATTTTTTTTAGCTCATGATCCCAAGTGATAGAGCCAATGCGATGGTTGTCATGTTTCATTTACCTGTACAGAGTATTAATAGAAGTCCTTCTTGAAGACAGGAAAATTCTCTTTTAAGTTATAGACTTACATAAACTTTCCACTCCAAGACAATCATGGCAATAAGAGTATCATCATGAAATGGAAATCTGTTACATGAATTTGGATGCCTGGCACCTTGTATCTGATACTGTTATCTCAATGGCCACATCCGCTCAGAGAAAGGTTTCCAGAGTAAACTGTAATTTGGAAAACTGCTGTCTTTTAGAAACACTTTGCATGGATGGGGTCAAATGCCAGGGAAGAGCATTTGACCCTGAACAGCTTTGTTGACAAGATTTTTTTAGATCACTAAGAAATTGGATCAACTTCCACCAGTTTTAGACACACTGGATAAACATATACATTTGATCACTGGAATCTACAAATTTCACAGAGCCACCTCCTCAGCCCCTGGCAAGTGAAGTGGCGATATTTGTCAAGTGGGAAAAAAAGCGTTGTAGGAGCAAGATTGTGATCAGAAAGTTATGGGGAATTGATCCTCAATCTGTTTTTGCTAATGTAGACAATGACAGATTTGTTATCCGCATACCAGGAGGCCTTACTATATCCATGACAGATCAGTTCTTTCATAATTCTTTCACAACTCTTTTCTACAATGAGACTATTGTAAAGCTGAATACAAAGCAAATCCTAGTCTTAACATTATGAATCATATCAAAGCTATATACTTTGTTTTATGTTTATTATTATTTCATGGCAGAGTTTTGTGTTTGTGTGAATTTTTGTTGTTTTTATTGTTTTTGCTCATGTATGTAATATTTGAAAAATGGCATTAGCTTCATTCCACAGAGTTTTTTTAATATCAAGAAAGCTTTAAGCCCAGCTTTCCAGTTTATCATAGTTCATATTATTTTTCACTGATGCATTTATATATACATGTATAAAAAAAATGGGGAGAAGTGAGAAACGACATCTTATGATGAGGATGTAGATATTTATTTTTAATCAATTCATGTCATATTCAAGCATTCATTTGCCACACAATGCAGCCAATCTGATGTCCAACTAAATGCAATGTTACAAGAACAGGTTGTTTCTCTCTTTTTTTTTTCTTTTTTTTCTTTCTTTCTTTTTCTTTTGTTTTCTTTTTTTTTTTTTTTTAATCTCTGTGTCTTTAGTTTGCTTCTGTCTTTTTATTTCTTTTTTTTTTTTTTTAATTGAGGATGTAGAATAAATTTCCTCTAAATTGCCACATGTTGTCTTCAACCATAGTACAGTTTTTTTTTTCTAGCTGTGCTAGGTTTGGCTGTAGAGAGCTAGACAATTAAGTTCACAATATATGTCTCAACCACTTTGATGACATTGGTCATTTTGTGTAGATTTATTCTGCCATATGTGACGACCGATTCTGTCATTTGTGAAAGAAAACATTTGAAAGACTGAGAAGGATTAGGAGGAATTAAATTCTTTTTCAGAATTGAATATAAAATATTGCAGAAGAGAAATGATATATATTTTGTTTGATTTAATGACGAACATATATAACATTTGATCATTTGCTGTAGAGGATTGTATAAACACAAAAGCTGACTAGAATAGTCTTGTGGCAGTCCAAATGAGTTGTAAATCATTTAATTCAAATGTGTGTGGAACACTTTACCAGAATTCATTCACACATGACTTTTTATTTTGGCCCGAGAGAGAAATTTTGCTGCACTGAATAATTGCCTAGTAAGTGATTTTTAAAAATGGTATGATTTCAGTAAAATTCTGTCGAATTATCAAATAACACTTGTCAGATTGTTAAAATGCAGCACACAATGAAAATCAGAAAACTGGTGTGTCGCTTAATGTGAATATTAAGTTAAATGGCAGATGATGAAAATATTCACTTGATAGGCTGGTTGATTAGATCTAGATCAAGAGCTGTTTTTATATAATATACTCCAGTCAAATGTAAATGTCTTACTAAAAACAACTGCAAAATAGACTTACATCCTTCAATTTAATTTTGAAAAAATATGTGTGAAATTTGATTTACCATCTCCAGTAGATCTTCTTATCACACTGAACAAATCAGTTAGTTAACACAAGGGGAGACAGAGAAAGGAAACATGCAATCTGAAAGTTTTAGAAGAGAGATAGACTGGAATATGTATCATTAATATTCTTAATTGACTGTTTTTTGTTGTTGTTTTTTTCACACCAAAGTGTGGATATGTGCAGCAATTTGATTAAAGACAGATAAGGACAGTTTTCTTTCTAGGTAAAGCATACCTGATATCTTTTGGTTTGTCTTGATTCTACATCAGCATTGTTGAGAACATACATACTATTATAAAAATATTATGTTCAGTTTTTCTGCTTTCTGTATCTTTAACTCATAATACAACATTTAATAGTAATGACATTTTAATTAAATAGTTCTGATGTAGTTGACATTAGTTAGCAAAGACAAGCATATCTAATATCTTTAATATCAGACAACAATATTATCACCACTGAAAAGAACGCATAATTTGATTTTGAAAGATAGTTCTGCTTTTCTTTTAGCGGTGAGATATGACTGTCTTTTATTTGTTATAGCTACAGCTGTATGCATTAGATGTGTTTTTGTCCAACACCGAAACTGTTGTCTTGTGTGGTCATTGTTTTTATCACTGAACTTACTCGGTCTCCATCATAAAAATATTCATTATAGTAATAGAGACATAAGGATATTTTAAATAGATATATTGTTGTATACATGGGTTGTAAAGAAATGCTTTTAAACTTTAGTTTTAGCAGCAAAATTTGCCATTCCTCATAATTTTCTAGAAGATCATGGTTTTATTTTTAGCAGTTACACATTTTTTAAAATTTCTTTGTCTTTATTGTTGTTTTTGGTGAGAATTATGAATATATACTTGATGACATAAATATGTTGAATTAGATCTTGTTGAGTTATTGCTTCTTTTTGCACAGGTATTTGTTTTAATAGTCTTGCTTAGCATTTTCATGTTATATAAGAACAGTTTGTGTGCTAGTGCTTCTTTTCATTCTAGCTTAGATTACTGGCTTATTGTCTCTTTGACATCACTAACTGAAGTCTCTGCCTGTTATTCACATTATCCTCATGGCCATAACACTATTGCCTAAGTTGTTTTTGAGTGGTTTTAAGCAAATTGAAAAACTCACTTTGCCTGAGTCAAGGGTGTGATTTAAGCAAAGTGAAAAACATGCCGATTTTTGCCTATTTCTTATAAGATAAGCTTTATGAAATTTATGCCAAGAACGTACGGTCCACATGCATAGCACAGTAAATTTAACTCAAACCCAACTATAATGAGATGGGCAGTTGTGTTGTGACCATACAGTTATGCTTTTTGTCAATGAAAACAAATGACAACTATGGGCTTAATACTTTTAAGCTGCTGAGAGCTTCAATGTCAGTGCTAAACACATTTTACAGTATTTCCAATATTCAGATGTTGACTTCATGTTTTTCTCATTGTTCATTCTGAAAAGAAGAAACATATCAGAGGTGAGAAATTTTGTACATGAGCAGTGCAAAACCACAGGTCTTATAAATCAATTGAGAATTTCGAAATCCATTTGAAATCACTGGTAAGGACTTGCACATTGATTGCTACCACATGTCTTCATGCAAAATACTCAGGATTTCTTTGCCCTTGATTGTTTGGAGCTTGCTTTGACTTACAGTTAGAGACTCCTACATCTTGAGATGCATAAGGCAACTATTGGCGACCAATACAACCTTTTTGTAGCAAGCATGGCCAGGGACATCAGTCCATTTCATGTTGACCAGGTTAAGATTTTCCATGACTGTTTCAAATTCATCTGTGGCTGGCCTGTGGAAGCTTATCTTTACATGTATTATATTGTTGGATTGTCAAGGTTTAGTGATTAGTGTCATAATATTCAGTCAAGGTCAACAAATATTGAGACTAGATGAAGTGCTTTGAGGAGATGATATGTAGATGTGATGTCAAGACTCTGCTGCATTGATCATTTAGTGTCGAAGTATGCTCATATCAAATGTTGCTCAGTGGGCAAAATGAGTCTGTTGTCAATTTTTTTATATTTTTTTTTTAATGTGCCCTTATTGTTGTTAATGGAACAGGAAATGAGCGTTCACCATTTGCTTAGAAAAAATTATTCAATCGTAAATTTCTGTATCGGGATATTTATGCTCAAAGCTCATTTCAGTAACTCCATGGTCCCAGTGTTCTCAACAAAGCCAGCTTTGATTCTGACTCATTTCAGGTGGTCATACAATAAATAGCCCCCAATTTGTTTTTCCTTTCTTGAGATGGCCATGTTATTCAACAACAAGCAAAGAAAAAAATAAATAAAAATGATGTAGATTCACTGTCTTATACCACTACAGCTTGTGATTTCATGGCAATGTGGAACACAGAAAAAAACATAAGGCACTGATCTGTTTTAGTCTTGAACTAGTCATACTTAGCTATGGTAATAGTATTTGAATGGTTATTGGATTAGGTAGTGGATTTTTCAATAATAAGCAAATGATGTCAACTGATGACATGCACAGTGTTCATTTTGAGACCAGAGATCTTTCCTAACTGAACCAGATTGCTGTGGTGCCTAAACAAGAACTCTTAACTCTCTGAGACCTTGTGTCTCATCCATATTACTTGTGTCAATAGGCTATTGATTTGGACCATGCTCTACAGAGATGGAGTGTAGTTTTCAGAATCGATTGTCTTTCACAGGTTTGTAGAACACACCAGTTCTACTATTGTATTATTTGCTGCTGCAGTTTTTTCCAAGTTGATGGGCTGGATAAACTTTCAAAGAACTTGAATTATTCAGATACATTGAAAGCTGTTTAGGATTATTCTTTGGGGGGGGGGGGGGGGGGAGCAGTTAAAGGTATATTATCACACAAGTTAACTTGTCTTTGCTGGTGTATCATCAATGTGATCTAGAATCAGTAATGAAGTAATCTGTAGTACATGGACCAGAATAAAGAAGGTCCTGAGAGTAATGTGTTTTCCCTAATTGGGTGTCATGTTTGCTTGAACCAAAGACTCCTGAAAAATATGTTTCACCAGCAGCGAGCTAGTCATATTTAATTTTGTAATTGTTTTGATTTTGTTATTGAGGGTTGTTTTGCATTGTAGATAACAGGGCAAAATAGATTAGTTTCTTGTACTGTATTCCTGTTGCTCGGTTGTTTTTATATAGCAGATGTAAATGGACAATTTATATGCATTTATTATACTGCATGCTTAAGAATGAATTTTTGATAATATATGTATATTTAAATTTGTTTTTAGCTTTGCTCACCTTATAGAGATCCCCTTATAGCAGTTTCATTTCTTTTTTTATATAATGTAATTATGTTCATCTAGTGATTACATTGATTCCATACATTAGAAGAAAAATCTGTAGGGAAGAGATGGAGAAATGAGTATTTTTAGTGGAGTTTATTTTCATCATATACTCTCCACATATCATTCAGGTTCAAGAAAATCATCTGTGGCATATTGTCAAAGATTTCTTGGGTTCTTTTAGCTTTGATCATATTGCAGTTGTTCTTATACAGCATTGGAAAGTGTTTGCACAGTGTCTTTATAATTCAAATATTCCAACTTCACTATTCCCTGTATTGATCCCTTTTTCTCCGTATCTTTTTTCTACATTTTGAAATCTTTGTCTATTTACCCACTTAAATGTGAACTTTTTTAAATTCCTATTTCTACTGAGCTTTTTTAATTATTTTATTCCTAATTGTAAATATCACTAATCATAATGAAGAGTTTTTTTTATTATAAGCATTCCAAGCCACCCATTACACTAGCAGATACATATCCCGTCATTCTTATCATTCCACTACTGTGTCAATCCACTTTGGTGAAGACATTCACTTTTATATCAAGATATATAGTTTTTTTTTAATGAATAGTTACCTACATCAAGATTTAAAGGAATCAGATTTAAGAGGGGCAAAGTATGATGTATTAAGACATGACCACACAATTTCGTAAACAAATACAGGGCATATCGTGTACATACATCACACTTAGCTCCTGTTGAATTTTCACCCCACGACCTTACTGTGACCCACCCTTGTTTCCTTCCATCACAGAAATCAGAACTTGAGAGGTGAACAGAAAATGCAAAGCTCAAAAAAATGCATCCCATACACTTAAAACTTTACAGAGAACACATATTATATAGATCTGAGAAATTACAATTTGAAAATACGCAGAGCTACATTAAATATCTAATCAGTCATTTGCTCTCAAATCAGGTGAGAATTCAAACACAAGGACACAGAGGAATTGCAGTTTGAGAACTGAGCTGAAGAACTTGCATGGAAGTACAATATTGTTTTCTCTCTCATTTTTTTTTTTTTTTTTGGATGGATTTAGGAATTTCGGTTTATTATATTAGAACTTTTTATAGAAATGTATGAATGTTCTCTGATAGTTTGTCTGACATATATTTTGAATATTTTCAGATGAATCATATGAATGTATACTAGGTTTGATATAATGAAAATAAATATTTTTTTGCATTCTTTTTAGAATTTACCTACTTCAGATGTTTTCTGCCTCATGATATACCCGTGTTGTGCGTGATCAAATGAATTTTTTTTTTGTGCGTGTAAGTATTTTGGTAAATGTTTTTTGCTTTGTTTTCAGAAAATGACAGTAGCACCAGTGTATAGATCTATATTTTTTTTAGAAAACAAAGTGAAAATTTTAAAATTTTAACTTCAGCAGCTTGGAATCTTAAAAACAGAAACTCACATATTCCTGGCCCTCACTTAACCTCTAAAATCTGAGTCATAACATTGATCAGGCATCACAGCGAGGCCAGAACAATATTCACAACATTCTTTACATTTTACAACACAAATTTTGTACAAATTTTCAGGCTTAGGGAAACTACTGAAAAGTAGTAGGCTTTGAGATCAATGCTCTAAATGTTTTTTTGATCTTGCTGGGACTTCTGATCAAGGCGATGGGCATTGTTATGGCAACTTTCATTATAAAAATGCATAATATAGGTCATGATGAATGATATGTTGATATGTGGATTTATATTCATTTGGCATTTTTATCATCTTGTCCTAACTTTACGGTATCTGCACAGGATGCAGCAGTAAAGTAATAAATCTCCAACATTTTTTAGTTTGACGAAATTGCCAACTGATAAGTTACTTTAGCAACCTTATAGATATTATATGCACTTTGAGATCATTTGTAAAGGGTCTTTTCTTCAAAAGAGCTGATAGTAATGATGAAACATAAATTGTTTATTTTATTTTTCTGAAATGATATACTTTAAATGAATTTAGTCCTAAGTGTAAAAGGAAATTCAATCATAGATGCACTATTTTTGATAACTGTGTCAACACGTTGCACACTTTATGTTCCAGATCAAACTTTCAAGGCTTCAGAAAGAATGAAAATTGTGAAAAAATTATAAAATGAAACAATGGAAACAAACAAATGAGTAAAGATTAGAAAACATTACTTATATAAAAATGCTGTTACCATCTTCCTATTTAAGTAGTAACATCACAGGAATGGCTGTGTTGAAGAAAAAATGAGCGGATTGGTAGGGGGGATTATTGCTCCCCCCTTTACTATTCACAATATTATATTCAGTGACACTGAAAGATGGCTGATTGTGTTTTATTTCACTATTTCTACTCACAAATTTCATCTGTGGATGTTTTTCTGAACATTGTCCAAGATACTGAGCTGCCTTCAATGTTTAAATTGAACTAGAATTTGTACACTGTTATCACATCATCTTCAAGTTTGAAAATACATGGCCATGGTTTTTCTGATTTGCAGGTGAATGACAATTGATTTATTTGAGAAATAAAAAAAGGGAGTGATAATGAAGAGATTGAAAGCGTGAAATTTTTCTTCACTTTATAAATATACAAATGTATATGAGCATACATAATAGAGAAAGCCCAGAACTTTCTTTATAGATTATATAAATCTATATGCACATGTAATTTACTGTGTCAGTTCTTAGCAAGATGGCAAGAGCTTTGTTACCATGCTGCTTGTTTTGTTCTTTCACCACAAAAACTGCCTGCTGTTGCCACACTTAGACATCTTTTTTCTATGCCTCCATTTTGTGTGTATTTTTGTTTCTTTTTGTGAATTATTCTATTTTTGCTGTTATGTGTATACAAAAATTAATATATGTGATCTCTCAAGACTTTTTCTGGATAACTGTAATCTTCTTCTGTGGAAATGTGATGTAATGATTTTATGCTGGACGAAATGAAGCCTGTTGCTAGTGTACCGTTTTTACATTTTTCTTTGTGATATGATTACAGAGCTTTGCTAAGTATTAAGTGCTGCTGACAGGGGTTGGATTAGTAGTGTTTGTACATACTCTGTGTTTAACATGACCATAGTGAATATCAGTAGCTTAGGTGTTTGGGTGGATTGTAATATGGCCTTCCTCTTGAAGTGATTTTTAATCCACAAGGAAGTGTGATGAAGCAGTATCTAGTTGAGAAACCATTTTCTTGTCAGCATCCCATTTTCCAAAATTTACACTTTTCAGATGAAAAAGACACACAAAATCAAGTGATCTTGAAACATATGTTGGGCTCATTCCAAAATAATTTCAAATCTTGGCACAGACACTGCTGTATGGCAAAATTTCCAAACCTCGAAAATTTCAACCCACAAACCTCCAAAATTTCAACCTACAAATCCACACAGGCCTGATCTCAGACCTATGTGCAATAGTAGTCAAGATAATTCCACTCTCAGGAATGATATGTATAGGTATAAAATGATGACAAAGAATGCCTCAATAGCAAGGTTTGAGTCACCAAAACCTATGTAATGAAATAATTATATATATATATGTCAGCCCATTATAAGTAATAAAGAGTTAAGATTAGCTGTGATCTCTTCACAGAGGTTCGTTTTGTTAGTATTTCTGACAGTTTTGTAACCATGCCTTGTCAGTGTCTCTTACTTTTCATTTATAAACATGACTTTCCTGTGCCAAACTTACACTTTCAAATCATTGTGTTGTTATATTTCCTGTGCATTAAAGGAGGAGAAATATTCGTTATGCTTTCATGCTTAAGTTTACTTTTTTATCAGTCAAACATCAGCTGCATAATTTGGAGGTCCCTAGGCGAAGAGTACAACACTGGGATTTGTTACAAATGATATGTTTATGTATACATACACATCTAATATTAGTTGTCAAAAATGTCTGTTTGAAATATAGCATGGAGTGATTTTGGAATTCTGCAGTTTAAGACTAATTTGCTGGTTCGTATGTAGGCCTATATGACCCTTTGATTTGTTTCCTTAATTTTGTTTGTTCTCTCTGTGGTAATTCCGTGGTTATGAGAAATCATTTCAAACCCATTAACCTAGCCATCATAAATCATTTCGGTGGAAACATCAAGTCTCAAAAGCTGTATTGCGATTAGATTTTGAATAGGTAGCAAATATGACTGATTTTAACACAGAATGAGGAGAAAACAAAATGAATTAACAAAACAGTGTCTATGTTGTTTCAAAATTTTGTTATGTGAGTGTTAGCATGTGGATGAAATTTAAGTTAAAAACAATTATGTGTATATGTCTTAACATGCAGAGTATCACGGAATTGGAATAAAGACAGAATAGACAGGCCTATTGTAAATACAGTCTTGATGCTTCAGCTACACTCTTGAATTGCCTGCAATGAACAAAAAAAAATCTCAGTGTATATGATTGATTTAGGTCTAGTCTCTGCGCTATGATAATGGTATAAGTCAGCATATCCAGAAAAAAAAAAATGTTTTATGACACAAGCCATTTTATGAGTTATGCATTACTATTCTACTGAATAAATAATAGCTCTATTGGTGCCTTTCTTTATTTATAATATTACCCGATAGCTCGTATGATGAGGAATGCCATGAAATCTCAGTTACACTTTGGCATGACTTTCTGAATTATTTGATTATCAGCAGTGACAGTATGTTATACATCTGAATTCTATTCTCATATCACATAGACCTCTCAAGTGGAAGAAATATAACATCAGTTCTATAGAACACCATCCTGTAGCTATCAAGCTCTGGAGAGTAAAACTAAATGGCAGGCTGGGAATTCCAATCAGTGAGATAAAAGTGCTGTATATCTAGCTCTATGATTTCTGAATTTTACTCTCGTGTCTCACATAGGCCTCAAATGCTGAACTAAAATTACATCTTTTGCTTGAATGCAACATACAAAGAAGAGTTGACAGCAACCAAGCTCTCACAGGTAAAACAAAATGGCATGTATAGGAGTGTCAATCACTGAAATAAAATTGGGGTCTGTTCATACTGTTATATCCAGTGAGGATTGTCTCTTCACCAGTTAAATTACTTTGCTTTGCTAGACACAAGGGTTATCCAGCCAGCATTGGAAAGAAGGAAAAAATAATTTCTTCAGTTTCTTCTCGAAGCCCACTCCATGAACAAAATCTGAAACTTTCATGATACATATATAGAGAAAATATTTTATTTTAGGCACAATAACTTTATCAAAATTTTCCACCATTAAAACATCAAGTGAGGGAAAGACAGTGAAATTTTCCTTCTTTACAATGCCTGTTCAACAACTGTTATATCTGGCAAAGGGCAGTAATTAATTGGGTTGGAGAAAAGCATTCCTTATTCTGTGAGAACCAGTGCATTCCAGTATTAGCCCGTCTTTGGTCATAACTGCTCACATTGAACAGACTTCAGCATTCAGATCTACTACTAGTCAGCTCTAGCACTCTCATCCCGAGTGCCTTTGTCTGTGTTATTATTTTTGTTACATATGATTGTAGTGAATGTAACATGAGATGCCAAGCTAGGATGATTGCAAACAGTTTTTGATACTAATAGAGCTTTTCTAAACTGATGTGGAATGAAAATGGCTGAGTTTAATTTATGCCATATTATACATCCCCTCATTTCATCAGTAAAGTCCAAAGGAAATTCATGTTTCATTTCAATTTTCTCTTTGTCATCTATAAAATTGTCACTGGATTTTGCTTATGTAATATCAGCAGTTTCTTACATGTGATAATGTTGTCGTCTATCTAACCAAGTGCTTCTTTGCCACTGTCGCATATATAATAACCAAATTTCCAGTCTTATCATAATTATCATTGGTTCACAAATGAATAGGACATAATTATGCTGTTCTTGTTTTCAGTATTCAGAAGCATATTTTTTTAATGTTTTCAGCTTACTGGTAAAAAATGATGCATACATTGTTCACCTATCTACTGCACACAGTTAATGCACATGTTGTTACATAATTAACACATTAACAGATTGTTTAATCAAGAATTTAATGTCAGTGATCAGTATATGAAATCAGAAAAGCAGATAGAGGCATGCCTTTTTTCTGTCATTCCATTACTTTAATTTTGTTTATTTCCAAGAGTGAATTTCTTATTATTTTCATAAGGCTTTTTAAAAATAAGAAGAAACGCCATTATAAACATCATGGATAATATTATAATCATTCATTTTATGGAAACAGTGCTCATATGATAAAATTGTTTAATGTGTGTATGGAGACTATCCAATCGTACCATATTCATATCTGAATACATATATATATAATATATTGAGAAATTATGCAAGGTAAAAGTGTATTCCAGTTATGTCATTGTAAATGAGAGTATATCTTTCTTTTTCAAATGATGATTGAGGGTAATTTTAACATACAAGGCAGTCTATTTTATGTCATTATTTTGTTTGATTGTTTGTTTGTTATTTTTTTTTTTTAAACAAATATAACAGTTGTCATGGTTGCAATGGTCACAGGGGAAAAGGTGGAATGACAGTTTATTTTGTTTGCTATTATAATTGATTATCAAATATATGACATTGTTTTTCTTTTAAAATGGCTCTTGAGGATGATATTGGAGTGAAATTCATGAAACTTCAATTTTACTCTATTGTTCATGTTTCAAGACTGGCAGTAAATCCAGAAATTTGGGGTTAAAGTAAAGGAATTCTCTGGAGGCATGCAGTGAGTGGCAGCTGGTTATAGGACAGAAGCAGGTGTTTTGTTTCTTTTATACTGAATGGGGGCGTTATCTTGTTCTGCATCAAGTTTTCACTAAAAACCACCTCTTGTAACTTTATTATTCACTGATTATCACAGTCTCCCATTTTTTTGCCAAATGTGGTCTGACATAATAGGTTTACTAAGCACATTATTTTCATTCTTGTTTTTTTTTTTTTGGACATGAGCAAGTTTAGTTACAATTTGAAGTCTGATGCAGCGAAATAGGATGGTGCACTTTTCTTTTTTTTTTTTTTTTTAGTAAAAGGAAAGAAATTCCTCTCACTGTTTTATAAAGCTCTGTGTGTGTGTGTGTGTGTGTGCGTGCGTGCGTGTGTGTGTATGTGTGTGTGTGTGTGTGTGTGAGAGAGAGATTTATGCCGATTGCTTTTAAAGGACAGTCTTTAGAAAAAAAAAACCACTTGTTTCCTATTAAAAAGGGGGAAGTTTTCAAGGTCTAGAGAAAGTGTTAGCTGCCTTTTTTTTTTATATTATTATTTTTG
The DNA here is from genome assembly GCA_039654565.1 of Peronia peronii. Taxonomy (NCBI): domain Eukaryota; kingdom Metazoa; phylum Mollusca; class Gastropoda; order Systellommatophora; family Onchidiidae; genus Peronia; species Peronia peronii. The sequence goes on along the minus strand of JBCEWB010135286.1, from coordinate 10,054 downwards.
CTGAGAGAATGTTTGACAAGGCTTTGAAAATGATGCTAGTTTATATTTCAAAGTTATGAGACATTTTTTTTCCATTAACAATGATCATCATGACTTGTTTTATTTTCAGTTCTTTGTCTTTTTCAGTTTGTTGTGGTTGTTGGGTTGTTGTTGTTTATTTTTCTAATTTTTGGGGAAGGAGTGGTTTTACATTGCAGTAAAATAAAATTGTATTTTGTAGAGATGGGCTGATGATGTTTTGAATTATTTGTCTAGAGCTTTTTCTGCTCATGATTCATACAAAGAATATGAATGATTGAAACTACATGTATGAAGGTGTGTACACAATATAATGAAATAAAGAATTATTTATTCTGATCACCGTATTTGTTTTATTTGATTGCTTTGTTCTCCTCCTGCAATAGTTATGGGGAAAAAAAAAAACTTTGTATAATCTAGAATTGAGCTAGCCATGAATATGGAGGACCCATGGACATAAATGTCAGTGAAATACATGTATCAAGAACCCCTTCAAATGCTCATCACCAGTCTGTCCTTGTCTCTTCGAACTATTACAGTCAATCCACTCACAGACATAACAGCCATTGAAATATTTGGTCCTTATTTACATATGTAATTGTTCACGCGCAATGTCATTCTTTGTTGGTAGTATTAAATTAATCCAGGACATAAAATAATGTCAATGAAATATATGCCACTCTTCTAATTGCTCATAGTCATCACTAATCTGTTAATCTCTTTGACCTACTACATGAATCCACATACAGACATAAACATCACTGAAGTATGTGTCACACTTTTAATCGCTGTCCCCAATCCAAACACCATTCAGTCAGTCCAATCACAGACAAAAATATCAATGAAATATAAGGCACAATTTAAAATGTTCATCATCAATCTGTTATTCTTTCTTTGAACTACTAAAGATAACCCACTTACAAACAAAAATGTCAATGAACTATAAGGCACATTTTTAATCGGTCATCAACAGTCTGTCATTCTCTCTTTGCACTGTTCAGTCAATCCACTTTCTTTCTTTCTGTTCTATCGCTTATACCACTAAAGGCGTCACGGGAAGAATGAGACGTCTGTCCGCTGCACGGACATAAATGTCAATGAAATATAACCATAAGGCACACATTTAATTGTTCATCACCTATAATATGCCATTCTCTCTTTGAAATACGAGCATTTAGCCAATCCATACGGCGTAAATTTAATGTCAATGAAGTATTTGGTCCATTCAACTGCTAGTCTTAAGTCAATTCGGGACAAAACAGTCAATGAAATATTTTGGCCACCATTTAATTGCTTATCACTGGTCTGTTGTTCTCCTTTTAATCCTCGATGTTATATAAATCCTCTCGTGGACATAACTGTCCGTGAAATACATCTGCTGCACGTTTTATTGCTGATCACCCGTCTGTTACTCTGCACTGTCATCATGATTGCTATGCATGGTAAAGATTATCACTATATTTTTTTTGTTGGTGTGTCTATGCCATGTCATCTTATCCCTATCACCTTCCCTCCTTCTCTCTCTCTCTTTCTCTCTTCCTTTTTAAGTTGGATGAATACGTTTGACTGTTTTTCAGTTCCTTGTTTAACAAAAAAATGTTACAATTTTTGGCAGCTGACCATCTCAACATTTCAAACTCCCCCCCCCCCCCTTTTCTCTCTCTCTCTCTTCTTTCTCAATTTTGATGAATATGATTAACTGTTTATCAGTTCCTTGTTTGACAAAAATATGTTACAATCTTTGGCAGATCTATACGTTAGGGCCAGCTGACCGTCTCAGCATTTCAAGTCTTTTTTTTTTTCCCCTTCAATCCCAAGAAAATAGGATTAGATTATTTTATGAGGTAGTAGCCTTTCAGTCCTAAAACAAAAGAGTAGGATTATCTCAGCTGTAAGTGCCTGCCATATTTGATGAGAAGAACCACAATGTGCACGTGGGGCCTCCGAAATAGGCCTACTCTGCCCTTATCCGAGAAGACTATGCGTCGGGTTTTCATACCCAAAAAGCGGAGGACCGCAGAGTCGCTCAAGAAAACAAAATGAGATATTTAATCTACGAATCATTGTCATCCCCTGATAGCATTCGAATTTCAAACCCGTTTCGTAAGACTTTCGCCGAGAAGTGGGTCTTGCAAATGCCTAACCCCACGCCCCCCACCCCCCTCCCCCGCATTCCAAGGATATTAAACTTTTGAATATAATATGCCTTACAATATTTACAAAAAAAAAAAAAAAAAACAATCAAACGTGCGCCCAAATCTTAGTTTCTATCGGTTTTTCTATAGATTTAATTTTATGTGAACGGTTAGAAGTAAGGTAAAATAAATGACCTAATAATGCTGTTTTAGCAAAAAATAAGGGGATCACAAGGGGGGGGGGGGGGGAATCGAGGTCGCCAAGGGAAGCTACTGTGAAAATGTATAACCATGAGCTCTTATTGAACGGAGGTGAAATCGAACCTCAGGGTCATTGATTCACTTCACACTTACTATGATGAGAACTTGAGGACTTCACTAGAGTCAACCCGCCGGATCTATTGCATTCTTGCAGAAAGCATTCATGTTGACTGACCTGAATCTGTGGCACAACGTTAGATTCTCATCTAGATCATTTCCTGTGTTTTGGAGTTATTGTATCTGTTACTCTATCCAGTTAGGTGAGTTTTGCTTGTTTCCACGTTTTGAACTGAAATCCACAGAGTTGGCGTATAATTATTATACTAGATAGAATAGAGGTCTGTATTAGATCTAGATCTATATATGTATTAGATCTAGATCTAGATCTATATAGAGTCAAGATCTAGATCTAGCTAGACGTCCAGCATAGACGATGAAATGAGTCTAGATCTAGATCTGCAACTGCCAAGTTAGACGTCCAGCATAGATGGATGAAATGATGAGGCCTGTTGGTGGCACCATCGACCAGGATGACAAGTGTGTAGATCTAGATGAATATTTTGATCTAGAGACTAGATCTACATCTATATAGATTTAGATCTTGCTACCTTTTTTTGTGCTAGATCATTCTCAGATTCCATGGTCCATAGTGACTGTCACTCAAGATCTATCTCTAAGTGAAGTGTAAATGTGTAACCTAGATCTAAATCTAGTTGTGTTACTGTTATGGATGTACCACCTATTTCATCAGGGAGGTGTAAGGATGTCATTTGATCATCATATTATATCATGTAGACTTGAGGGGATGGCTGTGGCCGTATGATTAGGCATCTGCCACTCGGCAAAAAAAACTCACATCATGGATGTCACGTTTTCATATTCAGAGTCGCTATGCGGACACGTGTCCGGTTAGTCTCCTGTATGTATTCGGACATGGATACTGTGTTTAGATCACGGCTACCTCCGGTGGTGCACAAACCGGCTCAGTCCGGGGGTCATTGTTTGAGTTCAGTCATGGCCAAATGACGTGTTTTCGCCACCTTCAAAGAATTTGAATCTGAATTAAATTTGTACAGCACTGAAATCACTTAGATCTAAACAATGGCAGCACTTATTGAGGTTCATTGCATCTAAACAATAAAATCCTTATTGTTTTTTTACATTGTAGATCTATGATAAATTTAGATCTAGAGTCAGTGCATTAAAGGGATGTTTGCACTATTCGGCATGCGCATCATGTCAAATTCAGTTTGAAGCAAGATCAGCTGATTGTAGCCTAATTGCTTTATGGAATGGATGGTCTAGGTTCAAATTAGTGTAACTTGACATGATGTAGATATCAAGTAATGCGAACACCTTCCTTATCCACTGATCCTCCTGTCCTTTAGATACAAAGCTTGTACATGTAATAATTTTGTTTAAAAGAAAGGGGGGTGGGGGGAAGGGGGCATTTCAGTGTTCTGTGGGCAGATGTTCAACTTTTATTTTCCAAAATCTATTTTAGAAGAAAACAGAAATCTGTGAGAAAATTTTTTTTAAAATTAATAATAAATCATGCCTGTGTCATATGGCACACCAAACATTTTCAGTGCAATTTATTAATTGAACATGAATACAGTTTATCATAGAATTAAAATTACAAGGATAAACGCTTAAAAATTGAAAACAACTTAATCTACTATATTATTTAAATGCAAAGACATTCCTCAAACATTGTCCAAGAAAAGGGGACACAAGTAATAAGTACGTGTATTCCAATTAAGATTTCAGCACAGTATGCTGCATTTTTTTTTTCACCTGAATAAGTAAAACCCTAGAGTTTTAGTTATTTATATGTACATAAATTTTTTTTCTTTAACCCCAGTACAGTAAATCCTGTATCCAATGAGCTTGGACTCAACGACACATCTGATCCAACCATTCCAGCAAGATAATTATGTATAATATATCATTAAAAATCTCCATTTATTTCTCTTTCTTAGTCTCATTCAAAATACCTTGGATGAACTGAATGCAAAAGTATGTAATCGCATTTCCAATGAGATCTAAAACTAGCCCTTGAGTTTAAGTCTACAACCATACACTAATTATCGAGCAAGAACGAATGCTGTGTCATGTCTCTTTAATGGTTCTACATGTCCTTCTGCCCTGTAACCTTTTTTTACAAGAGCCAGTCACTGATATTTTGCCCCTGAATAACGAAGAAACTTGGAATGTTACTTCAGCTATACTGTATTTTTTATAATTTGGATACAATGCATATGAATAATCAAATAATAACCCTAAACATTTAGCATATGATTAACTACAAAACTGTTTTGTTGCAACGAAAGGTCCACTGAAAACATCAAAGCCACTCTTGTTCTTGCTCCTCTCCAAGAGAGATGTGACTGTCGATGATGGTCAGTTGCATGCCTGGGATTGTATCATGATGGTCAAGGGCCTACTGTTCACTGTTATGATGCCAAATGTGAGGACTTTAGTTTTATTTTTTGTCTTCCTCATAGGCTCACAGATCATCATATGAAATTTTTGACTGATTTCATGTGTATAAGCTTATTTATATTTCAATCGCACACAGAAAAATAGTCTCGGTGTGTGTGTGTGGTGAAAAAAAAATATTGTGAGTATATTTCTATTTGATATTAGAAATAGTATGATGAGATGAAGTTAAATATGCATGTATCTCATTTTTTTACAGTTACTGAAATTTGGATTTATTTTTTTTTTTAAATTGTTATTATTACACCTATTGTTATTAAAAATTTGTCACTTTGAAAATGAATGAAAATTGACCTTTGAAAAACACACAATTGATAAATGGATTTTAAAAATTTTTAAATACCACTTCACAACTTGGGGGTAAAATATACAACATTGCCTCAAACTGTTTTCAGCTAGTTAATATTAAATTTTCTGGCTGCTTCACATTCCTGCTATTCCTACGAGCCTACATCAGTTCAACATCAGCTGGCCTCTCAGTGTTTAAAAAAAAAATTAAAAACATTTCATATGCCATAGACAGGTCTACGAATAGCAGATAGCAGAGTGACAAAAGGAGAGCTGTAGGTGTAGGTTGTGAAATAGTGTGCACCATTCACACCGGACCAGATAGGAAGGCATTCGTTTACTTAAACTAAAACCTCTTTAGCCATAGAATAGGCTATTGTGAGAAAGATATCATATCAGTTTAGCAAAAACAAACAAACAAAAGAGAGAGAGGGAGAGAGAGAGAGAAAAGAACAGTCTCCCATGCTACTTGAAAGTTGAAAGGATGGAGATACGCTCAGAGTAGTCAAAGATGTCGAGAAAAATTATTTAGAAGGCTTTCTACAACAAAAACATCGAAATATAGATCTACAGCTTGAATTGTACCATATATAATGCACAGTACTACTAAACTAATTTAGGTCTACATGATTTCTGACAAAAAGTAGATCTAATGAATAGCCTTCTATTTCTATTACTATTTTGCGTGTCCGAATATAATGGTCGAATATACAGACACGTGGCCCTATAACTCTAATCCACTCTTCGGACACATGTCCCATTATTTCCAATCCAAATATTGGGACACGTGGCCGAATATCGCCAGCCTTTCAAATTTCAGATCCTGTGGGGAGGGGGGGAGAGGAGAAATGGGAAGGATTCATGTATTAGAACCTGCATTTTTTTCAGTGACCCAACAGTCCCCTGGCTTCTTGGGTAGAAAAGTCTGACATATATAGCCTTCTTGGACAAGGGTGAATATATTTTCGAGGTCCTGGGTGTAGGCCTATGTTATTGTATACTGATACATTAAAGAATCCTTCTCAATGAAAAATCGTAGGAAGAGTGGGTGGAGATGCTGGTTTTCTGCCCACAAAAATTATTCTCACCTAGTAATAGGGCAGGCCCTTTAAGCTGAGATAATCCTTCTTTCTTAGGATTGAAAGCTACATATATGATAAAAGATCATAAAAATGTAATGTAGCATCTTGAGACTGCATGTGGATCTAGGCCCAGTACAGTCTCATGATAAAATCAATGTTGCTCATTTGAAAGAATTTCGTGATTTGTGTATTAAGTTTCAGCACTCATAAGTCATACTACATAGTGGCATTATGGTTGTTAAACCTAGAAATGTTATTTAGTCAACTAAAATATTGCAGTCTTTCATTGCTATATAGTGCTAACTTCTACTTTTTTTTCCCTGATGGATATCTCTATCTTCAGTGGATGAACAACACATCTGTTTCAAATTGCTATTTAATAGTATGCTTCCTTGATGATTCACATTTCAGATCAAGAAAATGATACAGTCTTATACTCGTACCTTCATAGCTGTCCATTAAAATATTTCAAACTCTTGTGAAACACAGACATATCTAGGTCACAACTTAATAGCTTATTTCTGTTACCCTCTATCTGGACATAGCCAGAATCATCATGCTAATTTTTTTCTGCCTTCTGAAATAAATTATCATGTGACTGTGACTCCCATAAATATAACTGCAGAATGTAAATTAGAGATGCAGAAGAACAAAAATGTAGAAATAGCTTTACTGTACTGTCATGTCAATATCCCCACATGCATGAATTACATCAATTTTTGCATAAAAGTTATTAAATATCAGACGTAGTTATGAAAGATTTTGAACAGAATGAAACCCAGATCCATTTCCTGTGCTTAGTCTCAAATCAGAGGAAGAGAAAAATTAAGCGAAAGTTTGAAGAAGAAAAATGCATTTGATGGGAGTTGCACTGAGGAGTGGTTATTCCATTTTTGTAGTCCAATCACCTCTTTAAATTTTCTGAATTTAACCATTCTTTAAACTGACATCAAATCAAAGTCCATTCCTTGCTTGTTTGTTATGAAATTTTACATGAAAACTTATGTGGCATTTAAAAAAAATAATAAAAAATACTGCACTGCAGGTAAGTCGACGGTCATTGCACCACTTTATTCCTAGATGTATGCAGGATGTAATTATTATATTATTGTAACAGCGATCTCGCCAACAGTGATGGGCATTGCTACTGTTATTAGTGCTTGAGAAGTAGCAGTTCTGCAAAGTTTTGAGTGTTCTTAAGTCTGTCAGTAAGACTTGCCTGGAATGTAAGAATATCTCTCATGATTTTTCATGTTTAATGAGATTGACAGTTTGTACCTTCTACACTTTGTGCTGCTTGCAAGGTAATTCCAGCCCACAGTATGATGATGTAACCTGAGTATGGTTAAAAGTTAGTTAACTTTGTACCCATGTGGTATACGTTTTATGCAAATTACGTTATCTTGAGATTCTTTCACAAATAAGAAATATATCCACATTTTGTTGTCCCGTTACCATCATGGTGAAGGCCACTAGAACGATCGTGGCAAAACCCGCTTTAACTCTTTGACCATCGAGCCCATCATTAACAGAATTTTGAGAATAATTTCAAATACTCAGTAGGCCTAGTGGCTTATGAAGTTCTGTTAAACTATCGACAACACTAAATTTGAACAGAGCAAACACATGTATATATATGAATATTTGACCTATAGAATGTGCATTTTCTGGCAAGTAGAGGGTGAGTGCATGACCTGTTGGCGGGCACAGTTCACGTGCTGTATGAATGACTTACAATTATGTAAGTTCGTTTCATTAGCAGTGCATGATTTATTGAGAAACTCCCGTTATACTATTATTATTTAATTTAGCAAAAACAATTAGAAATACTATGCACTCAGTTTGTTAGTTGTGAAAAAGAATGTAACTGATAACGTGACCCAGTTTTGACGATGTATTGCGAACACATTATCTTGCTTGTGGGTGTGTGCAAATGTCAGCGTTCTCATTGGTGGAGACTGGAGACTAAGGTATCATTGAAAATGGGTTAGGCCTACCGACTGGTTTTTATAGACATACATCTTTTAGGTATTCGTAGTAGGAACATGTTTGGGGGGGGGGAGGTATCGCTTGGAATGTGGAGAGAGAGAGAGAGATCCAGCTGTGCCGATTTGGAACGAGAACGCGGGCTTGTTACGAATGGTAAAACTGTACATGTAATAAGTACGAAGTTCCAGAAACAATAGCGCAAGGTGCGATGAACTTTTAGCAGCCCAATGTGTGCATCCTGTCAGTCGGAAGACTAGGATTGTCTCGGTCAAATTAAATGCATGCCCGTTTGGATCAGGAGAAACTTTTTTTTTTTATCCGTACAGCAGCATCTCGTTTCCATCTCCGCCTATTCCTCATCGGATTTTTTTTATTACCAAATGGTCTTTAATCTGCATAATGTACACAGGGGATCTCCGAAATCGGAGAGAGTTGGCAGTAGGCTTCCCTATTCCAGAAGCTTCAACCTGAATCGCTGGAAAAGAGAAGTAGGTTCTGTATATACTAATCCCTCTTTCCAACTTCCAGATAGAGATCGAATTCGTGACACTCGTCAAAAAGCAGACGCCTATCCCTTCTGCCAATAAAATTGTTAAACTTAGATATTTAAAATTGAGTAAGAGTCCTCGGTGATTGCATCTGTGTTTATTAAATGTATGTGGCCACAATAGTGTGTGTCGATACGTGGTATTTGTTGGGCCAATCTGTATAATTTGCTGCGAGATCGATCATGCTGAGAGTGATAGGATTAAACGCTGCCATCCGCGTAGATTTATATATACATGAATACATTTGTCCATTTCCAACAAGTGTCGTAATTAGATGACGTTATGTTCGTTGGTGGTATTCCAGCAGCAGGCATGCAAAATGAACCATTCGTAATTTCATCCTATTATACTGCACTATCGTAAAATCTTACCTATTAAATTACAGTAGTAAAAAAAAGTCATTCTTGCTCATTTGTAAGGCAGCGAGTTTGAATCGAGCTTACATTCTGAGACGGGCTGTTACGATGCCATGCGTTTCCTTCTATTTCTCATCTGTCGCTTTGTTTTCTATGTGAAATGGTTGTGTGCTTTCATGGGCCTTTGTGCTGACATGAATCTTCTATTTTGCCAGCTAAATTACTTCGATTTGCCGAGCACAAGAGGTATAAAATAAACATTGTAAAGATGAAAAAAAAAATCATTTTAATGATTATTATTTTTGAAACATGGAAGCAAAAAATTGTGAAAAAAAATCATCACGATAAGGAAAACATTTTCATCATATGGTGAATTTGTCAGAATTTCTGTTTCCCATGTTTCAAATAATAAAAATTGCTGATTGTAAAATTTGCCATAGACAAAGAGACGCCATGTATGTGGACCCCAAAGTGACGTAAAGCATGTGTGGGAAATGAAGACCTCGAGACAGCTGATAGGTCATCACACTCAGGATGACATCGTTTGTTGTGGCGCTGGCCTTGTACATTAGTAAATCTGTCTGATAAGGGGAAATGCAACAGTATTTATAGATCAGATTCAAGTTTTCGATTTTATCCTCTGTGTTTTTTGGCGTTGTTGAAACATTGTTGCACCTTTGGTATGGGATGGTCATTTTGCATGCTATTAGTTCTTTTCGTATGGCTAGCGTATAATATAATCGATTTAAAACATAACATAATGTAAATGACGGGGAAAAAACCAACCCCTCATTCGGCAGATGTGAAAAAAAAAAAAGGCGGGGGGGGGGGGGGGGGGGGGGGGGGGAGTGGTGTCGGCTTGAAAGGTTCCCAAA
>JBCEWB010135275.1:0-11093 GCA_039654565.1 Peronia peronii | reverse complement strand
TTCAACTGAGGAGATTCGAGTGGGAGAGACCGAAGATTTCAGCGTCAGATGCTCTTTTGCAGATTTTGCTGCCAACAGTGTGTCCGAGGTTGGTGACTTCATTTTTTAGGGCAGGGATTAACTTTGTGAAAGGGCAGGGGGACGGGAGAGGAACCATGGATCTGGATGATACTCTCTGTCAAATAAAACGTAAGAAAGGGAAGGAGGGGGGGGGGGGGGGGAATCAGAGATGGGACAGTTAAGGTAAGCCTTTTAGATAATGATCATTATATCAAGTAGAAAATGTTCCATTTCCCTCAATTTTTCCACTTTTCAGCTTATTTCTCAGTCCATGAATAATCGTATTTTACTATATTTCTGAGCAGGAGTTTAGATCTGATGTTAAAAGAAAAAAAATATCTTTATCATTATCCTAACAACGGGCAGAGTAAACACTTTTGAGAGTTCGTTTGTTTCATTGTTTGCTTGTTTTCTGATTAGACGTCCAAAGTGTTCAGTCAAAAATGGAAGATTGATTAGTGAGGCTTGCAAATGACCCAGAGTATTTCAATTTTGTTTGATCAATCTGAAATAATTGAGTCTTCCTCTACTCGTGACGCATTCTGTTTAGAGGTCGACGTGAATCGTCGTTTTACTTTTCCTCGGATGTTTTCGTGGCTCTTGCGCTGAATAGAGGCTTTCAATGGAATTCCTGGTATCCTTCAAATATTACTCTTCATTATCTCTCTGTTGCTCAGGTGTCTTTTGTCGCTGGGTCGATGTCCACAATTTTACGAAATTCCAGCTTTTAAGAGATCAGAAATTACAAGTGGGGACATTTCAAAATGCGTGTCGTGAAATCACTTCTTGTTCGTAGCTCTTGGCGAACTGGTATATAATACAAGCTGCTGTAGTGAAATGAAATTTACATAATATAATAAATACTGATGAAGTGGAATGAAATATCAAGCTGATCATTATTGCTAGGCAATCATAATCTTTACTTGGGCTTATGAATAATTATTTTGGAGATAGGAGGAAGAATCTGGAAAAAATGCGTGCTTAATATTTTAGACCATCTGTTAATTTTGGGTGCCCTTGGGCGGGTGACCAGACAACAATGGACTTTCAAGGTGACGACGGAAAGGGTTTTTATTTTTTTTTCAGAGAAGTAATGTTTTATTTTCCTTGACATGCCTTTCAGTGTTCAATATGATGACCGCCAGTTTCTGATAGCAGATTTGTGGTTCGCAAAGATATACAACTGAATTCTTCAATATCAGATATGTTCCATTCCACGCAACTGTCTATTCCTAAATTATTTTCTGTTCCTGAAATCTGACTTGTTCGTGCTGGAACTCATATGCTCACTGTTCGTGTGATATTGTCATAATATGTCAGAATTACTTAATTTTTTAAAAATGCTCTTTGAAGTCATGAATTTCTATGAAATTAAGTGTATGACTTATGTATATTAAAATTATTCAGATCTAGCCAATTAATTATGCCGAGGAAAATGGCTCCCCAAAATACTCAAAATTTCAACGATTTCATTCTGTCTTCGCATTATCGGCTTTTGTATCACGCATAACCATATAAAAGAAAATTCCCATCTGAAATGTCATTGTACAAACTATTAGAAATACTAATGCATAATCTCTATAATTTACTAATGCTTGTAGAGAAATTTGTAACCCTGTTTATAAGAATATGAGCTAACATCTCTCATGACATCCTAATACTAGCAAAAACAATTACTTCAAAGTAACCACGTGTCCATTTAGTAGTTAGAGTTCAATATATATAAGCTTAAAGACAGTGCAGGGTATGGATGTGAAATCAAGACTATTTTTTTCATTTCAGGTGGAAGAACTTGCCATTTTCTCATTATTCACATTGTGAAAAAATTGTTTGAGGTGTAGAAAAAGGACCCATTCAGTATTCCTGTTTTTTTTTTTCTACCAACTTCCCTTTCCTTCTCAGATTAAGTCTTTGCTCCTGAATCGTGTCAGAGACGATGTCTTCGATCTGTCGGTATCAGTCTCCACCGACAGACCTGCAGATATCTTTAAATCACCTGGACAGGATGATATGACTGTATCTGGTTCAGTAAACGTAATTATTTATAGATGTTTTCTGTTTCTTGCCCTTGAATTCTGTGTCTACGTGGTGTCTCAGAATGAGCTGTACAGTGGTCGTAGTAACTGTTTCCCTTTTGCTTTAACTGTTGTGAGTTCCAGAGATACTCGGCTCATTTGGTATTCATTGTCCTGTAAATAATTCATGCATTCCTAGTCACCTTTGCGCAGCTCATAACTGTTACAGCAGAATGGAACGGGCAAGAGAAAAGACTGGTCCATTTGATGCATCTTATTTGCAAAAATGCAACATTTTGTACGTTCATTTAGCACCTAATTTTAAATATGAATGGCCAATCTTGTAGAGCAAAGAGAATTCAGAGGAAGTAAATTAAGAAATGACAACTGTTTTTTTTTTTAATTATCTATGAGGCCAATAAGAAATTGTAGAATTTGGCAAAAAATATTTTTAAAAACTGTAAAGAAATAGATAAAAAAAAGGAAAGCAAAGAAAAGATCAACAACAACAAAAGAAAAAGAAAAACAAAACAGAGAGAGAGAGAGAGAGAGAGAGAGAGAGAGAGAGAGAGAGAGAGAGAGAGAGAGAGAAGGAGAGAGAGAGAGATGAAGCAAACCTCCTTTTCTCTCCCCTTCCCTTGTCATTATCTTCTCTTTCCACGTCTCCCTCTTCTTCTTCCTCTTTTTTTTTTTTTTAACCTTTTTACAAATCATCATGTTAATGTGCATACCGACTCTCTATTGTGTTGTCATATATCTAGGTATATGTTTTTCTCTGCCCCCCTCCCCTTCTTCCTCTTTTCCCATTTTTTTCTTCTTTTTGAATTCAGTATTATATACATATGTGAATTCTTTTTGTTTCTCTTGCTGCAGAAGCTCCATTCTACTTTTTCTGCTACATATTATTCGCCCCACTCTTTTCCTCCTTCTTCTGTGAAACAATTGTTAATACATGTGAACTATTTAAGGGGCCGGAGGCGTATCTGGAGGTCGGCTGGGAACATTCCTCTGATAGACAAGCAGGCCAGTACTTTTGTGAAGTATATGTCCTGGCCGTGACAGGCAATTACTTTGCCTTCCATCGCACAATCAACGTAACAGCTGTGGGTAAGTCATGGCTAGACTTGCCTGACAAGTTCGTCGCCTACAACCAGAACTTTTGTCACATGGCTTGCGTCACTCGAGTAATGCCCACTCATATTCCTCAATATAACGATAAAATGCTATATTTCATGGTACGCCTTTCGGCCATCTGTAGACTGCTTTCTCTGTGGAATATATGAGTAATGAAATGGCAACTCAGAGAAGTATAACGTGAGTGCTTGGGTAGGTCATAGGACATCTCCTGTGCAAAATTAGAGCAGAAGAGTAACCGACTATAAGCAGACCGACTGCTCCCCGTACAGAACTGAACACCACATCTATATGCCTCTGCAAAAATATCCGGTAATCAGAGTTATTGCTCTTGCCTATATAATTTGTGGGGAGGATTTTTTTGCCATTCTGATTTACTGAGCCAAAGATTTGGCTGACAGAACGAAACCCACAGTGAACAATTACCTACATATGGGAGAGAAGCAAACTGCTAAAATTACCTTTCCATCGGCCGACTTTGATATCATACTCGTCTCGATTTTTCAGAGCTCTGCCGTTGAATGGAATGCTTAAAAAAAGACAAGAAAAGACAAGAAAAGAAGGAAACAAAACATAACAAAACAAAACAAAAAGCACAAGTTTGAAGCTCAATATTTCATAACTCTGACTTCATGATTAACTAGGCGCTTATGTCCTGTGCAGGCTGATGCCACACACTTCCACTTCCGTATAACTCGCATGAATAAAACTTCCAATTCCAACTGATAACATAAGTTGACAATTACTAACCCTTCTTAAGTCAACGTCTTGTGGCGACCTTTAATAACAAGGAAGTTTTATGGTCTCTTTAAAACGACCTCAAAACGCCAACATTCCAGACGGCACCAGCCTATTCAGTAAGATTTATACTTAAGAAAGTACCAGACTTACTAGAGATTTGTCTTAAGATGCATCGGGATGAAAGAGGCTTCCTCGAAATCTGTTTGAACACTGCCAGACTGAGATACTTTTAACCATTACCGTGGCATTTGAAATTGTCAAATTATTGTGCAAACAATAGAAAGAAAAAAGAAGCTAAAATGACACATAATAATTGATCATAATAGATTTTTGATAATTTGCCTTACCACGTCATTTTCACTTAAAACAGTATGTAATACTTACTGCCTAAATTTCTCTAAATTTCGAAATTCAGTTTGATAATTTGATCTGTGTGTATGTGTGTGTGTATTGTTTCGTTTTGTATCTGTCTGATTTTATGGCAGTGACTCTAGAAATACATACATATATATGTATATATATATAAGAGAGATACAGAAGAAAAAGAAACTTATCCACATATTTCTGCTTAAAGCAACTCATTTTGCGAAAAAAATGCTTTTTTGTTCCAAAGGGCGAAACAGTCATGGGGAACTTTAACATTCTCAACATATTTGCTTTACTTACTCGTTTTTTTTTTTCCATCACTAATTTCTCTTGCTTTGCCTCTTTCTTGGGAATATGATTACATTTTTCCAGCATTTCACTCCCTCATCCATATAATTTAATGGAATCCACTGGAATGACCATATGGACCTGTTCTGCTTATACTGCTGGTCACCATTTTTTCATCGGCCACAACCTTTGCTATAACAAGCGGTCCACTACTATGCTCTGAAACAGCAAAAATAATGAGAATGCAACTCTCATTAAAAAAAAAAATTAATGTAAGGGACATGGTGAAAGCATCTACTGACATTCAGAATGGTCAGCGTCTCACAGATTCCTACATACATAGATACATATATAATACATACATACATACATACATACATACATACATACATACATACACACATACACACATACATAACATATACACATATATATGCATACATACGTAAATAAACACTCATGATTATGGTAATTATAAAAATGTTTATATTCTACACAAATGCATGTAAATACGCAAACACACACTTGGCTCATAGAACCATTCATCCAAATATTCACTCATAGTAGTCATAGATCACACTGTAAAGTCCTAATGGTGATCTGTGCCGGTCTGTGTTCCAGATTCTGTGGGTTGGCGCCGAGCTATGGAGGAGGATGGAGCTGTGCCTATGGCAGTCTGAACGGCAAGTCTCTAACAAGTCAAGTCTTTATTTGGGATGAACTGACCTACTCTTGGAACAAATTAAGTGCACAAAAACGGCCTTTCGTCGGAAAGAAATGTGTGCTTTTGTTTTTTTGGGTTTTTTTTTTTTCATACCACATCTGGTAAAGAACACAATACATACGCGATTGTGCACATACACACTCATACACAGACATAGAAAAACATAGAGTACAAAAACAACAATAGGCCTATTGTCAACGTCATGTAATGAAGGTGGAAATAAAACACTGTAGGAGAAAACTCGAAATGATTCTTTGTGGAAATTGCTATTTGTGGCTCAATGTGATAGATATTTACTACTTTCTCGCTCTCTTGATTGTTTTAGTGAAGGGATCTTTTTTATAACTCATTGATTGTAATGGGGTCCAAATAAGGATTGACACAGATTGTGCTCATCTCCCTCATTTCAGTGCTCTGCTGCACGATATTTGCCAGTAAAGTTCACTACACTCTGTCAAGACAACCTCCACGAGGAGGTTGAAAGACGTATAAAAAACGTAACGTAACTACACTCTGCCTGCCCTTTTGTCTGGTGTCTCTTACAGCGAGTCCCAGCTTGCCCTTCTATTTTCCTACTGATTCCTTCTTTCATGGAGTCTGTCTCTGTCTTTAACTCACATAGTTTAGCATCAACCCTAGCATCTGGAGGAAGAGTATCTAAGAATGAACAAAGTGGAAGTATCTCATCCACAAATTTTGCTAAACTGTACAAGGCCAACAGGGCGGTGATAGGAGGATAGCAGAGCGCCGCACGGTGTTACAAAGGGCCTAACACAGCAGACGCTTTTCGGAAGAAAGAAGAAAACGTCTCACTGGGTATGGGTGTATAACTGAATTTTTATACAATGATTTAATTTATAACTAAGATAATATGTGGCTTGGAGTTTTGCGGGATTTACTTTTCACTGTGTTACAAAGCGCTAACCCATCATGACTGTGATTTAGTCCTTTGTGTCGACGTGATTTCACCTATACACTATGTGGGTTCTACTGTCTTTGGTCAGTGCTAAGCCACAATGGCGGCTGAGGTACGGCTCTTGTGAATCAGTGATGGTTGTTGATTATTTATAAGTTGTTGTAGATAAAAGGTGATGGTCTGTAATATAAAAAAAGAAACCGCTGAGTATGAACACAATCATGTCAAAAGGTAACTGATGTCTTAACGAACCACTGAAGACAGAATTCGAATATCTTTTGACTTATTAACTTCTCTCTCTCTCTCTCTCCCTCCCTCTCTCTCTCTCTCTCTCTCTCTCTCTCTCTCTCTCTGTCTGTCCAGGTTAGAGTAGTCTCCTAGTTTCAATCGTTTATATAACTAATGCAATTCTCCCTCTCTCTCTCTCGCTTTTTCTCCTCCTCCCCCGCCCATCCCCCCCCGACCCTTTCCTCTTGCTACACCCCTTTCCCCAACTCTTTACTCTTCTCTCACTCTCTGTCTCTTTCTCTCTCTCTGTCACACTAGTTGTGGACTTAGCTACAATTTTGATTCATATTTAAAATACTGGTATAATCTAACTCTACCACTTTTTGTTTCTTTCTATTCTGTATGATTTTGAAGTCAAGGTAAAAACTTTCAAAATGCGATTAGCAAACTATTAATTTCCACTGAGTTTGTGCAAATGTGCATAAACAGAGTAAGAAAATATATTGCTTACATTTGCAAACGAAGTTATGGCTAAAGTTGGTGGTGTGAAAGTGAATCAATGATGAATGTGAAAGCCGAGTTTTCAGGAATAATACTCTACCCCACTAGGTGTAATGAAACTTTGTGGACCATTGAGATAACCAGACGACGGAAATCCATTTAAAAAAATAATTAAATACAGTAGGAATAGGTCAGATTTAGATTGATCTAGGAAAGAGATAAGTATTAAAGCAGTTAGAAGTGAGGTAGAAACTAAAAAGAACACGGCACTTGCAATGGACGGTGTATACTATCTTTTTGTAAAGAAAAGTCCCAGAAAAACTATAAGAAATCATTGTCCACCTTTCAATCTGGTCTTTAGAATAGGTGTGGAGAAAGGTGACAATGATCTCCCCCGTGATGCCTGATATAAATCCATGGGAAGTAAATTTTTACCGAAGGATTTCACTTACACTGCTTTTGGAATATAAATAGAAACAGTCATTAATAACACGCTTCAGTTCTTTCTCAAAAACAAAATAATATCTATAGTGAATGCCAGTCAAGTTTTAGAAATAATGGAAGCAGTTTGATCAAGTCATAAAGTTAGATCATGAATTTTAAAAAGGATTTCAAAATGATGAGAAAATAATTCTGTTTTTTCTAGCCCCACTAAAACCTGTGATAGAGCCTGGTGTGAAAGTGTTCTCTTTTAACTCGGAAAGTTAAGAATGAAGGACAGATCTACAGATACATCCAGGCAATTTCATCAAAAAGAAAGTTTCTATTAAAAGTTAATGACGCAACAAAACAGTTTTATCTCCTATTCTGTTTACAGTATTAATTGACTATTTAGGAGAAATATTTGAAGATGAGCCTATCACTCGCCACACATTCCTGATGACTGAATCCTGTGAAGCAACAGGAGAAATATTAACTATTTAAAATTGAAAATGTAAAAGCAGTTAGACGAAAGTCAAATCTGGATGTCAACCTGGGGACTAAAAGTGAATCGGTATAAGTTTATAGCTATCAATATAGAATTAAAACAACACCCAATCGCCCCCCCCCCCCAACCTTTTTTTTTTCTTTTGCAAGTAAGAAGAGAACAAAGGAAATTATGAAGAAAATATTTTAGGAACTTAAAGAACACAAGAGAGACACATCATCCACCTCGGATTTTGGAAAAGATTAAGAGAGATTTAAAAATTCAATTATTAATATAAATTTAAAAAAAAATAATGGAAAAAAAATTAAGAGCACATGAAACATAAATTGAAGGACAGAATAGAGAAAAAAAAAGAAAAGACAAAAGACAGTAGTTTTTCATAAGGCAGAGTTTTGTAACACCGTGTCAACCAGAGACAGGTTAGAACAGAGCGAGTCGGCAACCACCCACTGTTTTCCTTTCCCTTATTCATGAAGTTGTAATTTCAAGGGAGTTTCGCGTTGGTATAGGAAAGCTACCCTTACCGACGACTTGGTGTGAGATCACATTTAGTTCGGTATTCATGAAGCCTGGTTACACCTACCCGTACCTTAGTTGAGCGTCCAGCCTATAAAATTAAATAGTATTGTTACACAAAGCCCCTTATAATTGTGATTATCTGCACATGAGTAAATTACCTTCCGATCAGCTCTTCTGATCAGCTTTGTCTATTTCATTCACAACCACTTTAGACTTAGATACCGTGGTTTCTTTTTACAACATGTTGAGTGGCCGAGATAACCACCTCGGAAGGGCGTATTAGGGCTGCAGCAGCATCGCAGTGTTCTATTGAAAAAAGTTCAAAAATAAATCTCACAGGACACATGGAACAAGATGGCAACAGCTGTCTGCAACGCGGACCAAAACCCACGCTCTACTGACGAGCTGAAAAAGAGATTGACGGTGAGTACTCCTAGGCTCTTATGTTGGTCAAGATAAATAGATCTAGATCTAGATTATGTGTAATAAGTCTATCACAAAAAAAAAATGTATAGAAATAAATGTGAGCTAGATTTAGATCTAGATCCGCCATGATTATCAACATAACCGTAGGGAGAAATCTAGATCTAGATGCCATGCACCGCAAAACTATTAAGTGAATTCACTGAGTAATTTTTTAAAACGTTTAATGTCGTTATTTTAACCCTGCCTGTTTTATGTGTATTAGTCTGAATTTTTGCAGTTTGAATTCTAAAATCTTATAAGTGTCAAGGCCACGTTTTCCATTTTCAGACTCTTTGTGTGATTGGAAGGCCATATGCCTTGCTGTTCCATTCCATTGTCAGCCTTACTTCTCTCCTCTATTCTATGAATATGGGTATAATTAAATCATCATTAATGTTATGATTCATTCCGTTGACCGTTTTTGTTTCAATCAGAACATGAAAAAACAAGCACTGAAATTCAAAGGGCACCAGAGCGGCACTGGTGGTGACCCACCTGTAAAGGAACCACTTTGTGCTGATATTGTCCTCGATATCATCAGGGAAAATTCAGATCTAAACGGAATATAAAATTTTGGAGAATAGAATATATCGCCACACACATGATCGAGTGGCCTATGTATAATTATACTATTAAAGTAAAGAAATCTATGCTTTTAGAAAATAAAACTATGGTAAAGAATGCAATACAATCATACAGGTCTCCTTTCAAATGTCCTTCATCATTTCCTTATCTTTGCATGTTATTTTCTCTGCATTTCACCATGGATAAAATAGTTGACATAGAAGCCAACAACACTGAATAGGATATCAAATGGCCAAACTTTGCGCCAAGCCATTTGATTGTGAACATGATGAAGTGCAACATACACGTATTAGGATGTGATTTGTGTAGAAACGTATTATAATATAATCAGTTACTCTTATTTTGCACCATCACAGTAGCCTTGGCATCTCAAATGATTTCACCATGAAAACAGAATTTAATGGGTTTTTTTTCTTCTTCTTCTTCTCAACATGAATGCATAATACAATAAAAATATTTGGCAGGGGAAAACGTTTTATTGTATAATAAACATGTATTTTGTACAATAATGAAATGATAGATGTATGTCTAACATAACCTTGTAAGAAGTTTGAGAATGTTTTTATTTTTATTATTATTTTTTTTTTTCCATTTTATATATTTTTTTTCTGTCATTTCCATTTCCTGATTTTTTTTTTTTTTGAACCACTGAATAATTCATCGCGCTGTCTTTTGCAGTATCTGTCTTCCATTCATGGGCAGAGCAGACCATCATAAATGTTGATATGGGAGCAGAATTTACTCCAGGTATGAACTATAATGCTTTTGTAGGTGTGAAACTTTATTAGAATCCAGTATTTATTTTTCTTTTCTTTGTTTTTATCTGATTGGTATTTTTTTCATTTATTGCTAACTTTTCAGTCGTGTCTTTTTAATAATTCCATTACTAATCGGTAGCTTTTGTAATTGATGTCAAGAAAATTGGAAAATTAGAGTTACAAAGTAAATAGTTTAAAATAATTATGATTTATATCATTATGTTCAACTATTTGAATGGAATGCATCCAGCTAAGAATCTTAGTCTCATTTGCAAATGGGTCAGTTTCTCAATTATTATGAAACACCTCAATCACTGAAAAGTGAAAGTGCAATTATCATTCATAATGAATTTAGCTTTCTCAAATTCTTTATTATTCAAGTTCAATCAGTACCAACTAAGGGGCAATGAATGATGAAGATTAAATTTCATTAAGAAGTCTTTAGGGAATAAGTCTTTAGTGTAATTTTAATAACCACACGTTGGATAACTGTTGATCTGTGAGCTGTGTCTACTACTATCTAGATCCGGATCGTGCACGTTTTATAATCAGACAGACTGATTCCCTAGTTCTAGATCTACAAGACACTAGGTACTGAAGTTTGGCATTGTATGCTGGATGTGTAATATAGTGGCATGAGAAAACGGTTAGAATAGATTAAACAACACTACATAATCAGAATAGTTTTACTTACCACACTGTAAAAATTTTTCATGTAAAAATACGGCAAAACTTTGGCACCCAAAAATGCCAAAATTATGCCGTAAAATTACAGCAAAAAATTTTCATGCTGTAAAATGCTTTTACGGTTAGGATGTAAAAATATGACCAATCTTTGGCACCCAAAAATGCCAAAAGTATGCCG
>JBCEWB010135253.1:0-11093 GCA_039654565.1 Peronia peronii | reverse complement strand
TTCCTCCCCCTTCCACCCCCCCCCCCCCCCCCCCCCCCCCCACTTCCCATCCCCGATCGATTTAAGTGTATATGCAATTCATCGGTTTTTATGATTATTGGCTGCTATTTTTTACCATCACATCTGTTTTACCGCGATGCTATCTATCCATTATTCGTTGCAGACTTTGAGAGTTAATGGGGCTTTACTTTACAGCAAACTCTGACAACTGTGTCTCCGAACACAGTCGTCACAAAGCGCTTTATATCACTAACAAGGGAATTTGAAAGAGAAACTTTTTCTGTCATTGTTTCCAGCCTGAATACGATTTCAGAAAGAAAAGCCATCGCCGCAAAGGAAATGAAACTAATATCCTCACGTGTGCCGTGCTTTAAAAGGAAACGCAAACAGAAACAAGACAAAAAGTCGTAAACTAGAATCATCTATATTAATGAACAGAAATTTCCGTTCGTTGTTTCGCCCGTTCTGCCGAGTGCTCGGTCCAGATAATCAGCAGAGGACTATCTATAGATTCTTCCTTCGACTTCAGCAACTGCGTCATGAAGTAATTTGCAATTAAATGAGAGAAAAAGGCCACAGTGTGTCTTCTTCTTGGCTCGCACTGCTTTGATTGGGAATAGATTATATTGCATCCTTATCCACGTATCTGAGGCGGGGTTTGATCTTGTTATTTGTGTTATACCATTAATAGATTTCTATCTTCTTTTCGCCAACCAGTCTAGGTGTGAAAAGTCTAACAATTATGCCAACAAACCAAAAAGTCTGATTTCAAGGACCACTGTTTTATGTCTGATTAGTTCTTGACTCCTGTCTTCATTTCCTGACAAGGTGTAGGCTTGCGACCCCACCACATTCGGAGAAAGTAATAATTCTCAATAGAACTCCACTATTTTTGCTACATCTAATAATGAGTATTACAACTGCTGTGAGAATATGGGCATTATCATTCCATTATTGTGAAATGAAAATATCTGAGACAATGAAAGCAAAACGCTAAATGGATGGAGCAAGCCACTGCCGCATAGATGTCCATGGCTAAGGCGGATTAAACATGCCAGACACATG
Source organism: Peronia peronii (assembly GCA_039654565.1). NCBI lineage: Eukaryota > Metazoa > Mollusca > Gastropoda > Systellommatophora > Onchidiidae > Peronia > Peronia peronii. Next base: position 10,028 of record JBCEWB010135253.1, on the reverse strand, counting down.
ACTGAAGCCACCAGGAGAAAGGATTTAAAGCAATAATGATAAATTAACAATAAGGGCAGTAATAATAAGAGAATCTCAGGACTATCTGAGCTGTAAGGAATGTCTGTTATTTCCACTGATTTGTTTTTCTTTTACAGATTGAGATACAATTGCCAGATGTCCGGAGTCAGACTAAGAGCTAAAACAAACCTGATAACGGATAACTGCAAGAGGGCCCAAACAAGACATATTTTCCTCTTAGAATATGGCATCTCTGCTCATGGAGTTAAAATGGCAATGCCCTCTATCGTGACCAAGCATTGTACGGCTGGGATTTTTTTCACCTTTTTAATCTGTCTCTCATCCTATCTGCTTTTCCGGACATAATATCCTGTTTCAACTCTTTTGCTCCCTCCCTGTTTCCATGATTTCAATGTGCTAGCGATAAAACAAGCGCTCAGTTTTGACTGAATGCTTTAAACTCTTCTTTCTCTTTTGTTCATTGTATTCCACTGAAAGCTTTGAAATAGTTTTTCAAACAGTTAAAAGAACAACAATAATATAAGTGAGAGGGTGGGGAAGGAGTAACAAAGGATTTGCTAAGTTAGAAATAGGGTATGGTTTAAAGAATATTTTAAAAAATCAATTCAGCAACAACTGCAAAATAGTTCTTGCCCAGTAAATTGCACCTCAAACGAGCTCCTCTCCACCCATAGTCCACGTGTGCTCATCGGTTTCACTGGATCTCTAGATAGAAAACTGAAACCACAGCTCTACTTTGTGTATCAGATATCAAGTTATTGCTTTTCTGGTTTGAGATCTATTTTCGTGGCTATTAAATGTCTCAGTAATTCTGATTGTCAATGATGTATCTTAAGGTGGAAATTTTCATGCTGCTAAATTAACTCCAGCAGCGTTCCAGTGGCGTTTACCGACATTAGGAAATCAGTTTGTAAAGACAGAGTCTTCCCAAATGAACAATGATTACAAGAAAGACACCAACATTTTCAATAGACGCTACAACAAAGACCTCGGCCTAGTAACACATTCAACTACAAAAGCCTTATACTTGTGTAGCCTTGAACAATTTCAAACACTGCAAGACAAAAGCAGAAAAAAAAAAAAAAGAAAAATTCGATCCATGGCTCTTTTTGTTACTGGTGCCTAACCAGGCAGTCATGCCCAGGGATCTGATGGCAAGTGAAAAGTAAACACGTAGAAAGCATCATGAAGAAACATAGGTCAGAAACTAGGATCAATATTGGAGAGAGAAATATGTGTTCATGATTGCATAAGTTGCTTTATAACAACAGCATCTTCTCCACGCCATGTCTTTTGAATGCATTTTTAGACACGCATTATCATATGAATGATATTCGGGTTACAATGATCAATGGCACTATCTAACCCTGCAAATTTTCATCTCCACAGCAGATAAAGAGTTACGCAAAACAGACTGGAATAATAAAAATTTATTGTCTATTTCGAGAGATCAACAACTTCATGAGAGCGGATAAAGCATGGCCGATGATATAATATCAAAGTTCACTATTTGTGCTGCTTCATATGAATATGAACATGAAGTAGAAATATCAAAGTAAATTTCGATAGGTGTTTGTGCTAAGTCAAAGATGCAACAGATGGTTTTAGTGCAAAGCCCCTGTAGACTATCTTTCGTATGTAATGTCGTCTTACTTTAGAAGTTAAAACAGGAAACCTTTACATTTTCCTTCTGAGCACGCGTCATATTTGCTTATTTATCATTTCTTAATATTGCATGAATGACTACTCAAGGCATCTACTTGTGTATTGGGAAAGCTTTATAGATTATGTCTAGCTTGGTACAGGGCACAACAGGTATTTAAACCGGCTGCAGAAGATTGAGAGCGAGCAGCTAAGGTATGATTAATGCGAAAAATTCTGACGTCATGAGCAGGTGATGAAACAGTCAGTGCATGAAAGTTGGTGGTTTCTATGGTCACTACAGAAGAACTTTACCATAAAAGTCGCTACAGCAGTCTGTGCAGTGAATCATTGTACTATTAGAAACTATCAAGAGATGGTACAGCATCCCACCTAATCTTTCTTCACTCTCTATCTTTCTCCATCTGTCGCACTGGTTCTGACTCTCTAATCTTTCCGTCCTCCGAAACGCAATCTCCATATCACGGCAACTGTCCTTCTGGCTGTCCGTCACTCTGTGTCTCTCAATCTTTCCTTATTGATTTTTGCCTATGTCTTTCTCGGAGTTACGGTCTCCATCCTCATCCCCTTCACTCACTTTCTCTCACGTTTCCCTATCTAGAATGTCTCCCTCCGAGACTTACCAATTTCGGTTACATTTGCATTCATCTAGAGTGAATTTGTCAACATGCCATTCACTAGAGTACGTATACTAGCATTTGTTTTTTTTCTTGCTGAGCAGTGAAATTACCTCTGAAGGCGTCACAGTCTTAGTCTTCCAATATTTCTTCTTTCACAGCAGGGTAGAAGAGTTGATTATCTGCAAACCCGCATCCTGGAAAGCTAGCTTCAAGATGAAAATCAACTCACATACATACATACTGACACACAACCACACCCCTCCCCCTCCCCCCCCCCCCACACACACACACAACGCTCCAGAGGATTACGTGTATTTCATCTACCTGCATCATAGAGATGGGAAAAAGATAAATCATTAAAACGATCTTTAATCAAGTTTTCATATTAGCAGATAAATTGATGGCTTACAAGTTGATCGTTTCCGATGACATATGACGTTAGTGCCATCTACCAGCTAGCCTCATAATATAAAACAATGGACTTATTGGTAATGTAAATATTAGACATCAAACTCTAAACTAAAACCAAGACACCTCAGTATAAACATGTTTTTCAATTCAGTATGTTTCATTTACTGAATTATGAACTCTAGGTCATACAATGGTCATTTCATTTACCCTGTTTAGATCCTTTCTACCCCTTTTCCAAAGATGAATTTATATGAGCATTAACTCACCACTATCAGCCTCTTCATGGCCTCCCCGCCTAATCTTGTTTATTGCAATTCCAGGTTACCTCATGGCTGCCTCAGCATCCCAGTGCACAAATATGTAGCAGGGCTAAGAGTGGTCAGGTTGAGAGAATTTAATTTGCTTAAAATGAGGTGATGCAAAATAACTTTCGGAATATTTGCTAAAGCTCTTCATTGTCTGGCACGCTGATGGCTGGAAGGTCCATCTCCTGTATGTATGTGTAGAGTAATCGCCAGATTGTCCTCTGCCGTGCTCAACAGCTCTGACACGTTAAAGGCTTTTAAGCTGCCCAGATCTCACAAGCATGTGGTGAAAACCTGGCGCTGTCAAGCCTGAAAAACAGGCACAAGGCCAGCCATCACAAGTTGTGGGAGCAGGCAATGAACGCATGCCAACAATTGACTTCCTTACAGCAGGCCCCCGGTATGAACGGCACATATAGATTCCTGGAGCTGGCTGTTTCATGAATTTTTTATCACTAGCTTCTTAAGCACAGTTCTCTTGGGGATAAACAACTCACCAGTGTAAATTTTACTATTTGGATTTGATCCTTTGTTGTGCTTATGGGAGTAAGATAGAGAAAGAAGTGACGTGATTGAGGATCATGTAATGATGATTTTAATATCGATGATGAAAAATAACTTATTGTAGGTACTTGTCTCTGTAAAGAACCCCCAAGAGATATTCCCAAACTTTGCCAATAAACATTTTAATATATACAATCCTCGTCAGGATCTGCTAGTAACCACCGACTGTCTTTTGCAAAGTAGTTCCGATTCCCCACATATCTTTAATAAATATAACCAAACACCTGTCAGCTCGAAGGTAATACAACCTGTGAAGCACAACAACAGATTTGTCCCTTTTCCCATCCCCTCCCGGTCAAAGGGAAGTTAACAATTTAACTGCAGTCTCCGGGATGTGTATTTTTCCTGACAGCCTGGAGGAACAGCCATATGGGTATTCAAGAGACACCACTTTGTCTACAGTATAAAAGTGATACTTTCTCCAGTGACATAATTTAGATTTTCGATTGAGTTACAAGTTGTGAACGTTACGTAAAATTCGTCTTAAAAATCCCAATATGACAATAAAAAGGAAGAAATACAAGTGAAGTCAGACATTTTTTTGTATTCCATTTCTTTCTTTCCTATATAGAGTTAGTAAGAAAAGCAAGACAATTTATTCCGGCAAACGTGACATATAATATCAACAAAATACTTGGAAGTTTATGCTGTCTCATAATCCTGGGCGTTTTCCTGAGATTCTTATCATTGAACAAGGATCAGTGTAAGCACAAAAGCTTTTTCATCACCCAAATGACTATATCTCTTTTCCACGCAGTCATCATGTTTTGTATCTTTGGTTCAACACAGTTCATTTTTTCCTCATCCTGATCCGCTCCCGGGAGATAGGCAACAACAGAAAGCCTCCGTTACATTAGCAACCCAGTGGCAGTGCACAAGCTTATTGAATGCTTATCCTATGCTGACCCATCAAAGACTTTGAACGAAGCCTCCTTTCCTCTCTAGAGGAACCCCAGAAGCATGACAAAGAAACAGCAAAAACAGAAAATCAATAAAAGAACGAAACGAGTCATAAGAAGAAAAATAACGAAAGGAGAGCCAGAAAGACAAGGAGTGCCAGCGGGGAAAATATAATAGTAATCGAAATAAATAGCAGTAATGAACACAGAAACGGTAATCATTATAAATGACACGTATTAACTTTAATATTTGCATGATAAGTCGACCTTAAAACGGTAAGCTCAATATCGTTTGGCCTGTAATGACTGTATTTCAGTAGTGACTGACTTTGACCACGTTTCCGTCATTTTTTCCCCGATTTCTGTGTGGAAAGTGAAGCTCAAAGGTGTATTCTTTGACAAGTGAAAGACACAGCTAGCTACAGTTATATTACTAGGTCTGCGCCAAATCGTGTGATGACAATGCCCTTCATCTCAATACCAAGAAAACGAGGGAACTAAATGTTGACTTAAGGAAAAATCAAGATTTCCACCCATCTATTGAAATTAAAAATGAATGCATCGAGCAGATAGGAGCATAATTATTATAAATATCTGAGGATAGCTGTTAATTCAAAACCAAGATAAGAGGTTGAAAGACGTAATTAAACCGTAACCATAATTTATAACTGGACTGGCATAATCACGCTTCTTTCATCTACTCGAGGGTGAATAAAAGGGTTATATTTTATTAAAGAACTAAAATTATTTGATAAAAACAACACCTTAATCAATGTATTCTGTAAATCCACAACACTGAAACAGTGAACGAAATTGTTAAAGGAAATCATTTTAACATGGACGTCATTTACCAACAAGCCTGTATGTAAAAGCTTAACATAATTCAGAGAGATTCCGTGCATTCACTTTATTGCAAGTAAGAATTAATCGTGAGCGTTACAGAAATTCATTTCTGCCATCAACAGTACACTTATCAAGCTGAGGCATGATTTGTTCTAATGCTGTGAGTGATGTTTTTGTCTGCTTGTAATATATATATAGTTATTCCTAAATATTTATAATATGCTCCTGCTTGCTCGACGCATTTATATTTAATTTCAGTAGATGGGTGGAAATCTTGATTTTTCCTCAAGTCAACATTTAGTTCCTTCGTTTTCTTGGTATGGAGAAGACGGAAATGGTCGTCACACGACTTGACGCATAGCTAGTACATGTAATATATTTGTAGCTAGTTGTATCTGTATCGGCCGATTTTAAGAATTTATGTACAAAAAAAAATGAGTAAGTTGTCATAGTTTTCTTCTGATTATTTATAGATATTGAACTAAATTATAATGTCTGCAAAATTTTAAGTCAATCTATTTTCAAGATTTGGAAGATGCCTTATGGTAAATTATACAACATTCTGAGATAAAATCGAAGATGGCGGCCTTTGAAATGGCAACCACAAATGATTTGAATTTTTATTTTTCTATTGTTTGCCACTTATTTGACCATATCACATAAATTTGATGGCAATATTTAAAATTGTCTCCCTCCAGCTGCTTTCAAAATAATTTACTCCCCATGTGACCTCTCAAAACATTCCTGAGTTAAAACTAAAAAGTGAAAAAAAAAGAAAGAGATGGTATGAATCGAGATCAATCCAGATCAACGACTGTAATCTGGAAGGTGAGCAGCATTGACACTCACACAAATCATTTGTTATCACTTCTACTCACTTTTGCTGATAAGTGCAGTTGATCACTGAGTTCAAGGTTGGGAATGGTTTTATCGTTTATTGGTAGTACACACACAAGCATCCACATACACACACACACATATATTTAAACACAAGTAAATACTCGATTGGAAAAAACATTCTGACTTTTATGATCCCTTGCTAAAGAGACTAGAAAACTAAGGCTCTTGCCTGGTAGTCTTTCTTTCCGTCTCTGATGATATCCACCAAATTTGCCCTGAATTTGATCTGCCAGCACCATCAATGTAAATATGAGCGTCAAATATGAGAACAATTTCCTACATCTCACAGATGTAATATCAGAAAAAAAAAGAGTGCTGTTCTGAGACACGAAAGTTTAAATGTTTTGTCACACATTCACTTCTGTTATTTGTGACTGGTTTCAGTCAGCCTCACAAGGTTAGCATAGAAGTGTTTTATGACTGGTCACAAATGATGGTTCTTGAGTGGCATTGATTAAACTAGCGTCGGAGTCATTCAATCAGTCAGCCTATAGGCAAGAGTTGTTGCTGCGATGTAGCACATAGGCCACATAGAATATCACTCTTTGTCACCATCTACTTAATAGTCTCGAGATCTTCCACGATAGCTGGAGAAAAATTTAGTGGTCCTGTTCTGGAGCTCTCCGCTCGGCTTGAAGCACGGCTGTAATGTAGAGCACAAGTCACTGCCATTAGCTGTTTGTCATCAGGTCGTAGCAATTCTCTCTTCATCAACACTTTGCATCACTTACAAGTTTCCATCCCATCTTTGCCCCTTCATTCTCTCTTGTTCATCCACACTTTAATTGTTATCATCATATTATGTCAATAGAATGTGAAGAACTTCAAGAAATACTCTTACTGATTCTGATTAACATTATTTAAAGCACTTACTTGCTATCTACAACTCAGTATCTCTAACATCATTATTACCTCAAGACATATTCATGTTACAAAGGCATAATTAAAATTTGCATTACGTATCCTACTATCAAAAAGCATTGCAAGAAATTACTTGAAATATGACAGAGAGAGGTATTCATCAGAGCATTGCCTTACTTGTCATGACAAAGGGTTTTGTGACAGAGATGACGTATGTTTCTCAACGAAACCGTCTTCGTTAAATTACTTGAATTTCCTTAGATTGATACTTCAGAATATTATCTTACAGAACCCTTTTTACAGCAACAGAAGTTGGTTTATCGTATTACAATTTATCCTATCACAACATGATAGGTACGCATTTTCACCAAATCTTTAGACATCCGAGTCTGTCTGGGGCAGCAATCGAGTTTGCATGCCACAGGTTTGCATGAAAATGCGCACTTAATTACAGGTGGAAATACTAGACCCATAACTGAACTGCATGAATGAGTGAGAAAATTTGTGATGGAGTTCAGCAATAAAAACATCAGAAGCGGACATAGTCAAGATTGTCTGTAATGCTCTTACTCAGCAGTCTTTCAGTCCGACACTGTCTTATGTGATCCCCACATGGCGAATCGTAATAACCTCGCCCATTGGATAATTTGTCTATGTTATAATAATGTGTTCCCCTGGTTTTCCTCTGTGTGTACAAGGGGGAAGGAGAAGGGGGAGGGGAGGGGGGATAAATTAACTGATGTCATCTGAATGAGCATTCAGTAGAATTCCTTATATTTATCTAGTCAAATCTAGATAGACAATGAAATTAGCAAATATATGGAAAAGAAATCAATACGTATGACCGTTTTAACTCCTCTCCCCATCCCCATCCCCTCACACATAAGCATATACTTTCTCAATGCCCATAGTCTGGAATCTTCCTCACAAGTGGTTTTAGAAACTTTACAGTGAGTCCTGCTTGTATGGAAACCAGTCATTTCACTACAAGAGTGAGCGGATGAGCATTGAAATGTGGGAAGTGAATAGTTCGCAGGCTCACAGGTAGCGCTCAAAATATTGTATACCAGGGACACTAGCACACAAAGCCTAAGGAACTGGAAGGCTGAGGTAGTCATTCGTTCCTCTGCTATGGTGTTTCAAAGCTGATCAACATTCCCCTTTCATCTTTTTAACATTAGCGCATCTAATCTTATGAATAAAGGTTAATGGACTGGAGTGACGCCAAAGGATGCCAGCACAGATAGGTGGGGGGAATATGAAAAGGAGGACCCAACCATGCTGAAATGGCAGCAGCAACACAATCGCCTTCACTGTTTGGTGGCTCATTCCTCTTGACAGCCTCTGTTATCTTTGCGGTCTCCATAAGCTCATCTCTAATTGGTATCGCTCCGTGAATTCTAGCTAAGTCTTCCAATCGCCTCCAGCCTTGCCACGGAAAGGCTATGCGAATTAAGGGCAGCGCTGTCGACTGGACTGAAAGGCACCGCGTTGATACTATGAGCGATGACGAGTTTTCTTCTCAACCTTCTCGTGCAATGACACAATGTAGTGGTTCTGTTGTCATTTCATGGAGAGGAAACGAGCAGGACAGTGCAGCTACATGGTCAGAAGCCCCTGCTAGCCCATGATCGCCGCATAATCTCCTTTCTACCACCACTTTGCATTTGTAACATCAGTGAAAAAAAACGTTATCTGAAAGAAATAACAGCAATCCAATCGTTCTCCTCTCAACTGTGTCCTTTATGATTCAGATTAATAAATGTCATGACATTGTCACTTTTAACTATGAAAACGTAATTGATAATTCCACAAACAAGTAACCTCACAAGCCGTGTGTTAATATATGGTTTGAGATGCTTTGTGCATGGAGAAAATCATTTAAGAAATGTTATTGTAATGCCTCAGTTACAAACCTAGGAAACTGATGTTACTTGCCAATGGCAAAAAAACTGGTCTCAAAGATGGAGAGCGACTGTAAAAAGCATGGTAGCTCCCTGCGTGATTTGCCTCCCCTTAGGGCTGCCATTATTTCTGCATTATCTCAGACCACCAGCCCCACTTGCTGATTAAGCGCGTGCAAAAGAAAACACGAATACAAACTAAAAAACAATTAGTGTCGAGCTCGGAGTTATTGATGTTATTGATTTCACGGATCAGGTCGGCGATTTACAGCTTGTATTATCCACTGACTGTGACGTTCGGCGGCCAGAGCTTGGCGAATTGATCGGCAACATGTCCATGTGTGCCATTGTTTGAGCTCTGCGCGAATGGGGAAACACACAATGTTGATCAAGAAGCACTGCGGTGATCCAGACGGAGCTGAACCACGCTCTGTGTAATGGAGCATTTAAAATATGTATGTGTTTCAAATCTTCTCACAATGACTGCCCTGATTAATACCTCACATATCACAGAGTACAAGATCAGGACCAGATGATGAGAACACAATGCACTGCCTTTCTTAATGAAGGACTTTACTTTCTCTCTCTCTCTCTCTTTCTTTCTCTTTCTCTATCTGTCTCTCTCTCTCTCTTATGCTGAGTACCAACAAAGATAACATCCAGGTGGCTACATTTTTCCTTGATTTTTTTTTTTAATTTGAAAAGGCGCAGATTAGTCGTTCAGTAAAGGCAATCATTAATTTTGTATTAATGATACTATGTTCTAGTTAATAATTACCAACGTGGAAGCCTCCACATATTATCATTGTCAAAGACTTAACTTCCATCATATTAACTGACATATATCCACTGGCATAAAAAAAAAGAAACAACAACAAAAAAAAAAACCCAAAAAACTTCAAAAACAGATTAAGATTCTCGTCCCTTCTCCCCTCCGCCTCCTCCTCTCTGTCTCTCGCCCGCCATCTATCTATCTATCTATCTATCTATCTATCTATCTATCTATCTATCTATCTATCTATCTATCTATCTATCTAT
>JBCEWB010135243.1:0-11093 GCA_039654565.1 Peronia peronii | reverse complement strand
TAGATACAGAAATTTCTATTTTTGTCAACTTTGACTATGTAATACCGCTACACATGATGTTTAATATACAAATAAAAAATATCAGTGGAAAGTCAAGGACTTTGTCTTTTCGTTCATTAGTTTATTTTTGATATAGATTAATTCTATCCCCTCCAAAATACTTTCTAAAGAGTATAAACGTCCACCACATACGTTTGCTATCGTCGACGCGTGCACCGGGGCGTGACTGACCTTTTGACCTCGGTCGACTCGGCGGATCGGCAGGAAACTAAAGGAACAGCGGTGAACAGCCGTGATATATTCATTGTGGATAAAGTTCTGAACATCTCTGGTTAACAAATCAGTAATTCTCTACTTTCTTTCTTTTATGGTGGCTGCCAGGAACATGCTACCTTGCTCTATCTTGCTGGTGCATGTATAGTACCACTGGTGGTATGAATCCGTTTCACTTCTTACCTGGGCATATCGCATCAGCATGTTTTCACGAGGAATTCTCACACTGTTCAAACGCAAGAACCCATTGTCCATGGCACCATAACCAAATTTGCGGCCAATGTCTCCAACACTTACTCCTGTAGACAGGAACAGAACACATCACTGACAGAGCTCGAAAAAGAAAGAAAGGAAGAAAGACAGAAAGAAAGAAAAAAAGAAAGAAAGAAAGAAAGAAAGAAAGAAAGAAAGAAAGAAAGAAAGAAAAAAAGAAAGAAAGAAAGAACATTGTAGACTTGATCTTTTGCCTTTCCCATTACTAAGAATCAGTCCTCGTCTTCATTCTGAGGTGTGATTTTTTTCATGAGTGGGATGGATGAAGCACTGAGCAAAGAACCAACTGTGCTACAGTAACCACACCTCTGGTTTAGGGAACACAGCTTCATCTTCCTCAGTTCTTAAGAGGATAAGAGCACAGACAAAAGAAAACAGACAATTATGATGTAAGAAACCTTTAGAAGAACTGAAGCTGAGAAAATTATCATTACAAACATGAACAAGTCTTAAATTACCTTATCTTTTTATATATTGTGCAACTTATACAGATGCAGTTCTGAGTGAATAAGAGAGCACAATGTGACATTTTGAAACCAAATGTATGGACAAATTTTGCTTTGATCACACTCATTGATCTTTGCTTTCCTGTTGCATAGAGGACAAATCTTAACTATGACTTATTTTCTTTTATTTATCCCTTCTGTGACTCAGTCACAGAAACATCATGAGCACATCCACACAGCATGGACACTTAAGCATTTGGTTAATACTCTCATACAAATACTGTGGTCTCCACCTAAGAACCCGTCGTCTAAGACCTGGTCCATCTAAGATCTCACCTCTGCTGCGAAACGGGATTTTTTCTCTATAAGTTACCCCACTAAGAACCCCCTCTCAATAAAAAATCCGCCTCAGAGCCCGGGGTCGGGCCAAGACACGTGAGTACTTATGATGTAATTTCACATCATACTGTCCACTTGAGAGAAACGCACAGTGCTAGATGCGCAGTAACATGAGGAAGGGGGTGGAGAGAACAGGTAGACAAATGAATGGAAGTGATGCTTGATGTATGAATGCATAATCAGGCCACATTGTGGACTAACCCGTAAGCATTTCTTTCTTTGACACCATGTGGGACGAGATTTGTGATTGGCTCTGTCGATCAAGAGGAGTAAGTTTAGCCTCCTGACTGATCAGCTATTTTGCTACTTCGGTCAGTCTGTAAACACTTGAGCCGCTCGTGCATTATCCATACGGTAACATAGCAAAATCATTTTTTCATTCCATAATGATACCGTTATGTGAAAATGCACTTTAAACATTAGGCATTATTGATGTAATTATACGCTAAGTAAGAAAATGAATTGTTAGATCTAATTACAACACATAGCCAGGAAAGAACACTGTCCTTATCTGCATAGATAAATCTGCAATTAACGCTAACGATCAATAAATCATAGTAGTGAAGGTCGGACAAGTTGTGTAACTTTTCAATCCCCCTAAGAACCCGTCCGTCTAAGAGCCCGCCTTTTTTTGTCTCCCGATGACTGGGTTCTTCAGCAGAGATCACTGTACCAGCAGCTGTCAAGACACACCCCATGTTTACCTGGCAAAGGCTGGTGTGTCTCCAAATCTCTGATGGGTACTAGGAAAGACTGCATGCCATAGTCCTTGCCATTGATATTCAGCTTGGCCATTACAATACACACATTGGCCGTCTTGCCCACTGGAATAATCAATAATCACTAAACAACATTCAATCAACAATTAACATCTTCCTTCCAGGTTTCAATATGCCACATATGTGTAATATGCAGCAATGTTAGCCATTCCCAAACAAACACTAGCCATGTTTCCCTTTGAAACAATCAATATTCAACTTTACAATCAACATTCAGTACCTTTGATCTCTAACACTCCAATAAATCATCTAGTCCACTGAATCAATCAACATCAACCCTCAAGATCCAATGGGCTACATAATTATAAGCAGGTAAAAGGCAAAGCAATCCCTATATAACCACTGATCAGGTTGCCCACTGAAATTATTAATAAACAATTTCATAATCAACATTTAATTACAGCAATATTTATCGAGTCCTGAAATTCTAATCAACAATTATCTGAAAACAGCTTTATCTATTATTATACATGTATTTATCATTCTTGAAATTGTAACTGAATATCTTATATCTTTGGTGATAACAACTATTTTATAAAATGATTTGATCAGCATTTAAGAAACACCTGTTTCTGCAAGCAAAGACATGCACTATAATGAACATACAATCACCCTAGCAACTGTGACTAAGTATTCTTAGCAAGAGTGAGATTTCTAAGAAAACAAAATGACACCTTGATGCAAAAAAAAAGAAAAAGAAAAAAAAGGACTGCCGTTCTGTGTTCCATGTACTCACATCCTCCAGGCCAGAATTTGGCAGATGACACAGTTGGGGAATTGATAATGAACTCCTTCCTTTGGACATCATAAGTAGCTGTGGTTTCTAGACCTCGCAGGAAAGAGCCTGTGAACACAGACAAAGCGACAATGAAAAAGAAAGCTTCTGAACTAAGACTTTTTTTAGTTTCTCCTTTTATTTTATTTTCTGGTAAATTAGTATCTTATATGATTAATTAGCAAGTCAATAATGTCAGCAGGACAATAAAAATAGTATCTAAGTTCATTATGGAACATAAATCACTACCTTATCTTTTTTTTTTTTTTAAGTAGAGTTTTCTCTTGGATATGTTAAAGGTATGTATTCTGACAATATTAATAGTAGTGAAAAAAGTTTTTTTTTTTATTTTACAAGTCTGGCTTTCCATTTTGTTTCCCCATTGACTTCTTTATGGCAAATGTTAGATACAAGGATGAGTTCCTTGCTGATGGCTCTACTAAGCTGATTGAAGATTTCAAGCTGTGCAACCAGGTGAAATGAGTCAGATGTCAAATGGAACTTCACAGGGAAAACTATACTTTAGTGCCAACGCCCTGGGGTCACAAGACCTAACTTTGAATGTGAACATCTCAGCACAGAAGGATCACAGTCCAAGAAATTTTTCTCACCAAAGTAAAGAACACTCATTTCCCTTACTGCAGATACCAGTAACTCTATGACTCTATGCATGAAAAATTTGATATCATACTAATTTTAGTTGGGTGCGCAACATATTGAGCCTGGATGTAGTCAGACAGACAAGCATGAACTCCTACAAAAATGTACTTCTTAATCACTTTTTCTCAATTTCTAGTTTCAGTTTCAGCTCAAGAAAATCTCATCCATTACACAAGAACACAAAAAGGGCCACTGTCAATGCAGCGCAGAGCTCTACAACAAAAACAAGCTACAATGAGTCTGTTCTTTTCTCAAATTAAACAAATGCTTTATTCCCCATACTATATTTTCATGCACATGAGCTTCCATCATGAACCACAACATTCTATAAAATCTTTTGTATCATGAACTGAATAAGTTATAAACTTTTAAGTAATTTATCTAGCATGAAATTTAAATGTTGCTACAAAATTATTCGTTTTCATTTAAGACTGCATTTTTCATCATTTCCTAACAACAGCCTTGGCCCAAATTTCCATGTCCAATGCCCCTACTTCCCTCTCAAATACCTTTCATATCAACAACATCTTATATCTACTATAAGGGAATACACACATAATAAATGCAAGACACATGGAGAGGCCATTTATGAATCTGATTAAATGTACTTGAGTTACAAGAGCCAAACAACAGTATAAAATTCTAGGTGCAAAAATGCTTACAGCTGAATATGCCACTTCGTTATATAAGTCTGACCAGAAAAAAAAAGAAAAGAAAAGAGCAATGGTCTACGGGAGAAGGAGTCGATATTTTTTAATCTATAAAATAACGAGCCTCTCCAGGTCCAAAGCTAAAGAATGCATGATGATACAAGCACTGCAGAGGAGTGGTCTTGGCAAAAGACAAAATGTCTCAATTGTCTTTGATTCATCATTTCTTACATTTCATGAAATATGTATGTATGATGTTCCAATATAAGATACATTTGGGCTTGCTGTAAAATTTGTAGCTCCAATCGTTACAATTTGTTAATTCAACACATTATGCTTCGTGTCTCAGCTAAACATGACAAAGAAATCAATGAACTGTTCACAGTCCAAAAATTTAAAAGGTCACTTAAAGGCAAGACCATTTATGTTTCAGTGCTACATAACATTTGTACTCTTGGCACGTTATGTGACTTATTTTTACCAAATGTTTTACTGACATAAATTTTTATTCTAATAAGCATGCACTGTTTACTTCAAAACATTACACTTGATCCAGAAAGATCAAAGTACAATATCTTTCCTTTAAATATTTACTTTTCATGCATGTGTTATTTGTTCTCTGCAAAAATGTTCTTTTTTTGGTTCTGCCTAGATCTACAATAATTCAGAACACTGAAGCATGTAAAGAGGATCTACAGGGAACTAATGGGGAAAAAAAAAAGAAAATGATCTCTAATTCATGAGCTGTGCATGTAAAAGGATGAAAGGATATGGTCTAATGTGATAAGAAAGAAGGGATCATTTTGCCAAATACATGGAGATCATACTGCACCTTTCAAAAACTTACAGATATGCTGCATGATGCTGGCCATGTTCCGTGACACATGCACTAGCTTGGCCCCAGTGATAAGAAAAACTGCTCTATTGTTGTTTTTTCCTTATATGACAGATTGTTTCATATAAAAGAAGTTTTCTGAAGTTTAATATATGGCTGTGAGAGACTGAATTGGGTTAAGTTGTCAGTTTTCATAAAAGCAAAAAAACTATGATTGATACCCGAATCAATTTTAATCATTATGTATTAATGTGCTGATTTATTTTGCTTTCATCTATTATCTCACCTATCCCACCACGGTTCCATATCTAGCAAGACAGGAAGCAAAGAAATCAAGCAGTGGATGTAGACTTCTAGTCACCAGGTAAGATGAGGAAATCTAGAGGACTGGATAACACAAGAAATACCCAGCTCCCCTCAAAAAATATGCACAAGATTTTGCCATCATTCTCATGATTTCTTCTCACCAACTAACCTCAAACAAAAATAAGCTAAAAAGACTGGAGGTTATGGGGTACACAGGGCTAATGAAGGGGACAAAAATTGTGACTCTCCAGCTCGAAATGAGTCATAAGACAGAAATTTTGGAATTTGAGTTATATGCATGTCTTAAAAATGCACAGTTTAACGATGATATAGAAACAAAAATAAGGCAAATTGGTCGAATATTTAAAAAGTTATAGCTCTATGAACTCATGTATTCTCAAATCAGTGGTTTTGAGAAAATGCTCATAGAAATTCAGTCACACATTTGCCTAGCAAATCACATAGTTAAAATTGTTCAAACTGCACGAAACTTGCCATAATTCAAGAATGTTAACTTACAACACAGTACAGAAACTTTCAATACATTTAATGCACAGATAAGAATTCTGTACAGGAAAGATTGTTATAGTAGTATATGGCACAATACTTAAAATAATGCAATAAAATTCACTACATAAAGATACAATAGCCATGAATGGCGTTAAAAAAAAATATTTCAATCTTTAACAATAGTACAATCATACACTGGCACTTCCAAAATAGTTCTCAACATAATGTCATATTCAGTTCCACATTGGATTGGCCCAATAGTTTGATTCACATTGAATTCAAAAGTCTATGTTAGTCCTGTCCAGTCACATTCCTTCGCTTACAGCAAAACTTTTCTATCTTTGCCTATTCTCTCTCCACCTCCTCATATGTGATGACTGTTCACCATTTATGGTGACTTCTTCTCCATCATCATCAGCATCCTCTTCTTCTTTACCCTCGTGATCTTCTTCGATCAGACTGGCTATCCCCGCTATACTCTCTCCTTACAGTAGAGATGAGTATAGTTCAGGAAAAAAATCATCATACAAAATTCATGGAATTAACGATCCCCCGTTCTTCCTCCATCTCTATATACTAATTAGATTTTTTCTTTTTATGACAAAAATGGAGAAGAAGACGAGACAATCAAATTCCATAGTAAAATCAGCTGACTGTGTTGTAAGTGCAATAGTGAGTAAGAGTAGCATCTCTTTGCTGTCCTATCATCAAATCTGCATATTGGATTAAAGGATTCGGCCATGGAGACAAATTAGCATAAATATGTTTATATTTACATCAAGAATGCGTCATGTTCTCAAGATATCAGCCCACTAAAGTACAGAACTAATTCATTCTAGTCCTTTTAAGACTTTTGGGGCAGGGAAAGCCATTCGGAATATCACAGCTTGCCCAGCTGCGATCAAAATAAAGAATATTAAAATAAATCATCAAAACTCCGCAAAATTCTTTCATCACTCACTACCAGTTGTCAAAATAATTCACAAAAAAATGGAAAGAGACAGAATTTTATTATAATGTTTGTTTTGTATGAATACTATTATTCATGAACAGAGGTCATGATACAATCCCAACTCAAATTTGATCAAGCTCCATCTGTGAACTTATTTTGGCCTATATCCTGAAATAGCAATCTGCGTCTTATGACTCATTTCGAAAGGAGGGTCACAATTATGATTTTCTTCAAAATCTTCATCCCCATATTTCTATGGCCTGAACAGTAGAAATGGAAAAGACTCCTGATTAACTGACTGAGCAACATCAAGTGATTGTGACCCCCTAATGTAAAAAGATTATGGCCCTCTTCATCCATTTTCTTTGTCCATTTTTAATACATAAGAAGCATGTGAAAAGGGAGAATGAAAATAGAAACTGAAAAACCAGGTGAAATATATACAAAAATTCTTAACAGCATGCAGTACAAGCATGACAGGTCCAATTTTCAGCTCAGATAACATCAAGAGATGTCATTATGTCCCTGTACCCATAATATTTTTTTTCATTTTTTTTTTTTTCATAAAAGCATAGCAATAAGCAGGAGCAATGTACATAGTCATAGCTGGGCAAGTGACTGGTGAACAATTATAGACCAGAAGAAACATGACTGTCTCAGCACAGGTCAGTCCGTATGGGCCAAGTCCATGAGATGTGAGAGGTAAAATGTCTTACCATGCCCTAATTCAGTCTGAGCATATGTCCCCACCATGGCCCACTGTTGAGCCATGGGTAGCCACTTGGCTTTCTGGGCTTCTGTACTCTGCTTTTCTAGGGTGGGCATGAACATGGATACATGGAGGCCAAAAGGAAATGGCGATCCAGAAAACAGGACCCTGCAATTTTATAATGAAAAACAAAAACAAAAACTGATACCCCAGTGTGGGACAACTTCATTTCCATGAATAACCTCGGGCAAAAATTTTGTTAATATAGTGGTCAAGGCCAATCTGTCAAGGAACACTAGTGGACCTCAGGTTCTTACCATGACCCATTTCTGTCTGGGCATATGTTCCTAGGATAGCATATGACTTTGCCTGTGGCAACCACTTCGCTCTCTGAGCCTCAGTGCCTTGTTTTTCTAAGGTCGTCAAAAACATACTGTCGTGGAGGGCAAAGGGAGTGGCCTCATCAGGAAATACCGCTCTGAAAGGTTATTATAGGGACAAGCTAATAGCAGAGATGAAGATGATATACTACTTCATCCAACAGAAAAAAACACAAGTGCTTCCACAAAACAGAATTATTGAAAAAAAGAAAACGATGACAAATGGCAGAAGTTTACGGCGATTTGATTTTTTAGGCCAAGCCCACAAAATGTCTTCAAAGAACTCAAGCTACCAATGATTAAGTTTACCCAAACACTCTTGTGCAAGCAAGATCAAGGTCAAAACCAAAACCTACCATGTCCTAATTCTGGCATATGTGCCAATCATCTGGAAATTGTCAATTAGAGGAAACCACTTGGCTTTCTGGGCCTCATTGGCCAACTTGTGGATGGTGGGTAAAAAGGCAATAAAGTGAACAGCCAAGGGATGGCCATCCTGAAGAAACAGGCCGGAACATACAATAAGACAGCAATGTACTCCAGCGTATCAGTCAGATATGTGACAATGTCAACAATGATACTTTCACAGACAATACACTCCAGGTTTCTCTAGTGCTTAAAGTCTGGCATGTTCAACAACTGTCATTCAGACAACATCTGTTTTTTATGACTTTACGGGCAATTCCTGACACAGGCAGATAATGGTAATGGAGTTTGATCATTTTCACCCTTAAACAAAAATTCAAGACACCCATCTTTGTTTTTGCATTTCAACAACAAAACCGATAGGAAATAAAATTCTTTCTTTTCATTGCTAACTCTGGCCTTAGATAAACATTATTTTCTAAACATGTAACAACAACAAAAAAAAAAGGAGAGAGAGAAACCAAATAAGCCAATGAAATGTCTATTCAAAAAGTTAATATCCAACTAACTTTGTCCATCCACTCCTCTGCAGGCAGGATCAAGGTAAAAACCCAAACCTACCATGCCCTAATTCTGTCTGAGCATATGTGCCAATCATCTGGAAATTGTCAATTAGAGGAAACCACTTGGCTTTCTGGGTTTCATTGGCCAATTTGCGGATGGTGGGTGTGAAGGCCGCAAAGTGAATACCAAATGGATGGACATCCTCAATTATGATACTGTAACACATGTAATAATATGACAAATACATTTTCAGCATGTACAAATGACTGTATGTCAATGCCAATATCTTATGAAGCAATTTGCATGAAGATTCTTTTCAGTCACAAGCTGATCTACTCGACTTCCTGAACCATCGGCCAACATTTGCTATGTCCTTCTTAAAGTTCAAATATACAATGTCAAATTTAAATATTTATTAATTTCCATTAGATCCCCATATAAAAAAGGCAATCATATTGTGGTTAAGTTCGTTGCACTTTGCATGAACTTTTCCACAACAGTTCACGGAATCCTCTGAAAACATCCTATTATTGCACACTGCTGCAGGATGACATTTGAGACACAACATGATGAAATCAGGCACTCGTCAAACTGAGGCGACCGGAGAAATCACGTTTTTCAACAGTAAATGAATTTTTAACACATTTTATTTCTTCACAGAAACCTTCTATATCAATCTAAAAATGCATTTCAGAGTTAAATTTGCTGAAATAGATTGTGTAAAGTCCAGAAATTGTAATTTAGTGACATGCAATAAAAAGGATTATTAAAGATTAACAAAAGTATCAGCCTTTTTCTCACTAAATTTAGATGCTGCAAACAGGTAACCCCCATCATTTTCATTGCCAATATCTCAACTTCTACTTAACCCCTTCAGTGCTTCACCCAGAACCATTCCGGGCTAAATATATGCACGATGTGCCTATAGCTTGGAACCATTCCGGGCCCATGACGACAGCCAATTTCAGGCATATTATCAGGATAACTTAGCTTGAATATTATCTGAGTGACTTCCTTTGCTATCTTCAACCTCTTTTGTTTTGTTTCATAGCGTCGGTTGTGCGTGAGAGGTTGTTTCAAGTCAGAAATTTGGGGAATTTGTGCGTACTTTTTATTTCTGATTCGTGCTTAGGTCAAAATGGCGAGTAAAAGGAAACATCATCAGGAGTGTTTAGATGAGATTTTGAACAATCGTATAGTGCTGTCAAAGATCTTTTTATTGACTCTGATGATGGTGAAATTTGCTCAGTTAGATCTACATCTAGACCTAGATCTAGTAGTAGTCTCAGTCGCTAACCTAAGTTCTAGATCTAGGTCTAAAGACTAACAGAAACACATAACAATATATTTATGGTCCTTTTATGTTATCCACATATAAATATGTATCAACAAATGTAAAAATAGAATTTAGGGGATAGAGCAACATATTTAGCAAACAGTTATGCAAAATTAGCAGGACACTGTACGTATTAAGGAGGTTACAGCGAGTTTGGTGCAACCAATCTGATTGTGGGCACGGTGCAGAAAAATTCCCTGGCACAGGGCACTCCTAGCTGAAAGCACTGAAGGGGTTAAGATAGAACAAAAATTTTTTCACACACAAGGAGAGGAAAATGAATTACCTACACAGTGATACCAATAATTCCATTACTCAAAATCTGACAAGAGTCTGATTTCATCGTGTCATGTCTCATTTTATAATATGTGGAAGTCATTCACTATCAAAGTACTCATGAGTTTGTGAAAGCAATGTATGATCTGAAGGTGAAATTCTCCCAGTAGAAGATTAGTATAATTAGCTGTGTAAGAAACAAACCAGGATTTTCCGTACAAGTTATGAAGACGACAGACATGAAGCAGAGAATGCTTTCACTTGAATGTCAGACCACAAGATAATGAACAACAATCTTTTACGGTATCCTACAGTTTCATAAGCGACTCCTACGACTTAAAAGGCTCATTTACCTTAACTTTCTTAATAAGATATTCTAGCATGATAACTTAATAAAAAATAAATAACACTAACATTTCGTTTCTGAGTATCATTCATAGCAAATGATTCTTTTTTTTTTCATTTCTAACTTTAGACGAACAAAAGAATATGTCTGAATTCCTTAGAAGATAGGCTTCATGTGATATTTGCCAATCAAAGTCAATAAAACTTTCCATTCCAAGAATGCCATTTCACTCTACTTCCTATCACAAGTTCAACTCCT
>JBCEWB010135222.1:0-11094 GCA_039654565.1 Peronia peronii | reverse complement strand
TATCTATCTATCTATCTATCTATCTATCTATCTATCTATCTATCTATCTATCTATCTATCTATCTATCTATTTGACTATCTCACGATCGATCTATCTGTCTGTGTATCTGTCTATCTGTCTGTCTGTCTGTCTTTTCCCTTTCTCTCGTCCTTTTTTTTCTCTCTCTCTCTTTCTTTCTCTCTCTTTCTCGATCTTTGTTTCTCTCTTTTTTGTACATTTGTTCTCTCATTCAGTCATTTCTTGTCGCATCTGGTTTCTTTAGTTCCTTTCATGTCACTTCTCTCTCTCTCTCTCTCTCTCGCTCTGCCTTCTCTCTCTCTCTCTCTCTAACACTCTCCATATATCACTCCATGTCTTTCCTTCTCCCTCTCTCTCCCCGCCCTCTCAGTGGCCCGTCGGCTAATATTTCTTCTTGCCATTGATCGATGTATATATCTGAGTGAATTGGCCAAGAGAGGGGAGGGGGAAGGGGAGAGAGAGAAGGGAGAGAAAGGAGAGGAGGGGGAAAGGGACAGAGAGAGCGAAAGACCAGGGAGGACAGCGGGGGGGAGGGGGGGGGGGAAGAGAGACTGCACGACCGTGGGGCGATGAGGTACTCACGTCAGGGCCAACAACATGCCGGAATTGCCAGGCTAAGGGAGCCGAGGACAACCAAATTCGGCCCGGGTAGCCCCTGGTAATTTGGCTACATGCTGGAAAATTGGCCATTTAGTCAGGTCATGCCGCTTTGGCCCACGGCAGAATCGCGTAATGGGAAAATAAGGAGAGAAGGTGGGATATGGCGAGTAGATGAGAATAGAAAGAAGTCCGAATATAAGACTTGATAACATTTTTTTTTTTTTTTAAAGTAACGGAAGAAATAGAAAAAAAAAAAGCAAAAAGAAGAAAAATCTACCAAATTGTTAATGTGTTTCCAAGTAGCTTCTTAAAACTTTAATTAATATTTTGTTTCTAGTCTCATTTTTACTGCTTTTGGTTTAGGTACACACAGGTGAAGAAAGCTGTCCTGTTTGTCCAGATTCACGGATGTATTCCCAAGAAGAAAAATAAAATGGCGCTTTTGTTACATGTGTGTTTTTGCATATCATGAAACACCATTTATTCTGTTCCAAGGTTAAAAAATGTACATATTGAAAGCGAGAACTTATTCAAGTAAACTGAGACTTGTAAACATGAGACACGTGGAGTTATTGAAGTACAGGTTCATGGGGCATGTTAAAACAGTGAAATATTGAAATGTAGGGTCGTTATTAAGGAATATGTAAGATGACTGAAATAGTCACATATAGATAGGTCCTTAATTACTTGCAGCTACATGTGTAAACACACGAACAGATTGAAGTATATGGCCTTGATATGTTAAACCTGTGAATACATATGGTACATGTTTCAGAGGAGAGCTATAGTTCTACGAGATGCCACATGTTATGTGGGAAAGAGACAGACGAGAGAGACTTTCTGTGGTTGGTATGTTATGGCCTCTGATTGCATGTTCAGGGCTGGACTTTTGCCCAGTGCCCACTTAGCTTGACCATAATCCAATAACACAGGAAGTTGAGTCGGTCCATTCCTCTCCATCACAGGGTAATTGTTCCTGACCTCTTGGTGCTAAAGCTTCTGATGCTTTTTATTATTTTTTTTAACTGATGAGCCTCACAAATCTTCTGAGATTTTGATAATTATGACCATTCTTCCAGTATGGTCCGTGGATCTAAAACATTGGGAGAGATTTTTAGATGGACATAATATAGCTTGTGTCAGAAGAAAAACACTTAAGTCTGCATTTTTAAAAATAAAAGTTTATCTGTGCTCAAGTCCATTTTATCCACCTTTACTTGATAGTTATTCTACAAATTTTATACATCAATGCTCGTAGACTATTTTCTCAAGTTTGACTTGTCTTGCACATAAATTGTTACACAGGCAAATTTTGAATCACGCTTTTTCTCTCCTTCTGTTAAAACTGCTCAAAACAAATTTAGGTGTTTTCCTTGCGGCATCGACGATATACTTGTTTTGTAATTCAGCCTCTCTGTATCTGTCATTCAGAAGTTCATCCACATCCCACCTCTACCTTATCTTGTCACTGATATTTTAGTCATTACGATCCTTACCTTGGACCTAATGAGTCCTCTAAAGTTTGGAAAACGATACATTCCTTTAGTTTTGTGATTTGTCTTTTCTTATCTAGGCATGTGGGAAGTTAATCATATTCCAGCCCCCACTTCATATTATCAAAAAATCCGATTTTACATAACATATTACCCGGTATCGTACCAGCTCGTTTTACCTGTATGGTTTTATGCCCAGATAACCTCAGGCAGTGAAAATAAGAGCTACTCGATATTTTTGTTTGTAAAATTACGACTTCTTTTATTTTAATCTCTGCATAATGGCATTTATTCACATCCTACCTCAACACCGAGAGCAAGAATCCCGTCCAATACATATCAATCATTTCCTTTATACCCAGTGGGCCGGTAAACCAAGCCAGATCTCCAAGGTCAAGAGCGAAACAGTTCTCTTGTTTTAATTCCATAATCGGAGCTTTTGATGTCTCCACGTTCTCAGGTCATTCGTTGCACGTCTTTAGTTCTTCGTTTTACCAAAGTAAATCCTTTTAAATATTGTAATTCACTGTTTAATTGCCCAAGAAAAATCTTGTTTTGTTATCTCGAATTATTTAGTTAAATCTTCCCTTTTTTTCTTTTTTCATATCCTCCCAGTACATACTCTTACTGTTGTTTGGTTTTTGTCCTTTTTCTCTTTCCCATCTCGGCTGAATGGATTCATTTCTGTCTCCTTGTTACACCAGCCTGTCACAAGACATCTCTTTCAATGAATTCATCTTTTTATCATCCTGGCTGGCCGTTTTATCCAAGTGGCCTTTTGCGCCTAGCAAATCCACCAAAGACTTTGTTGTAGTTTGTGTCTTAGCGCTATTCTTATCTAGGCATTATGGAATTCATTCCACATTGCATTACTGTCTCACACCGGCCACCAGTGTTTCTTCCACTGCATACCGCTTCATATCATATACCTTGCTCTTCAATCCAGGTATTTGTTCTCGACTAATCCTCCACAGAACTGATTTTTCTTGCTTAAATGTTAAAAAAAGCCTAGCGTAAAAACTTTCACATCTCATCTCGGCATAATGCATTTTCACTCACATTCCTATGCTATCTCATCCTAGCATGAAATATCCCGTACATTTGTTCTACCATCATACCTGGTCGTTTTACCCAGGTCTGCTTTATACTTTATCAGTCCTCCAAGGAATTACGTTGTTTTGTTTTGTTCGTTCTTAATACTTTTCTTTAGTGAGGGCCTTTTCATCTGTGCATGTTGCAGTTCGTTTACACCCTTAATATTGTTTCACCTTGGCTCCAGATTCCCTATTCCATTCATTCGTATTGCTATGATACCTGGCGTTTTACCCAGGTGATTTTGATAGCTAGTTAATCCTCGAATTGAATTAGCTGTGTTCTATTTCTTTTAATGAAATTTGTAGAAAAGAGCCTTCTCATCTTGGCAAACAAAAATTCGTTCTCTTGTCAGTGTCACTTTGTCACAGAAACTTTTTTCCCCAATATACTCTTCCTGCTGTTATTCTTGGCCATTTTATCCAGGTGGTTTGTGTAGAAGGTGATTAATATAGAAGGAAATGAAATGCTGTTGTCTTTTTATATTGTAATTTAAAGATCTTTTGATCATTGAGTTTGAAGTTCATTCCCATCATCGACATTAGCACGAGGGTCTTAAATCATGGCTTCTTTGAACAGACCTCAGAGATGTAAAAATGACACTGAAATACCAAAGGATAAACACTAAATTATACTCAAGGCTGACAACATCATCGAACAGTGCCCAATGGCAGGGCGCTGCACTGCATAAATAATGATAACATTTTGTATGTTTGGTTAGTTTTTGTTGATTTGATGATGTCATCTGCCTTTTTACAAATTTTGAACGAAGCTGTGCCATTCTTCGAACTGGTAATTCATGACTGCTATTCCTTATTCATGTCGAATATTACAGTTTTATGATGTAATTCAAGGTATTCTACTTCATGTGATCTTACAATGTAATCTGCTCCATGAAAAAAGGTGTCTATTACTTCTTACCTCCTTTTCCCTCGGTCACGGCGAAGACAACAGTATGTAAAGTAATACAGTATATTGTAGTGCAGTAGTCTAAAATACTACAGTATTATGTAAAATAATAACAAGCCTATAGTATCTGGCCAGCTTCACAGTAAGTGATGGGCTCTGTCGTGCTGAGCAATAAGAATAGGGAATACTTGATTAGCATTCGTCAACTTTCATTTATACGCTCACAAGCAATAACACCTCTCCCTCCTTAAACCCGAGAGAGCGTTAAAGGGGCATTATTCACTCTTGAGAAAGTCTCAAACTGTGTAATGTTAATTTATCAATGAAAGGTTTTATATTTGTCGTTGGCAAACTTACTTTTTGTGGATTAGTTTATTTGTGTGTATGCTTTTTGTTTGTTTGTTCGTTTGTTTGTTTGTTTGTCTGTTTGTGGTGTACCTGTGTGAGTGTTTGCTGTTATTTGTTGTCATTGTCGAATGTTACGCTCGATGCATGGATTTTGCTATGTGCATTGTCTGTGTCAATAATGCTGTACGGACTCATTAGCTTTGATGTAGTGATGTAGTTTCCTGCCTGTGCTGCCAGATTTATGTCCCTTTGCACAAAGTTCGTAAGAGAAAAAGAAAAATAGATAATTGATGTTTTTTAAACTGCAGTCAAGAGAGATTGGATTGTCTTCAGGTGATGCCGCAATGCCATAGAACATATTTACCTGTATATCTTCATCGTTTGTGCTTGAGAGATCTCATACATTATAATACATCTCTTCAGAAAACCTTTGGTGTTGTTTTTCTCAGTGATAAAACAATTGATTAGATGAAGTTTTATAATGCAACGGGCTTTGTAGATTAAGTTGTCCTGTGGCGATGTCATGCCACAGATTATGTTTACCACTGTTCCTTCATAGAGTGCACTCGTGTGATCTCACATGTTTCTTTCTTTTCAGACGAATGTTTAATGTCGTGTTTCTCAGGTATACCACAATTGATTTCATGAAGGTTTATAGAGCAGCTTACTGAGTTCTTTAGTTTGGCTTTGAGCGATCTCATGTCTTGGGATATTTATTTATGTTTTCATAGATTGCACTCGTGTGATCTAATCTGTTATTTTGCCTCTCTTTTTAGAATGATGTTTCAGGGGTTTTGTCAGTTCATATGTTTTGTTTCTTTATGTGTTTGCTCATGTTTTTTTCTCACCTTTTGTCACTATGACATCACAGTACATTAGATGAAATATTATGGTACATTAGGCACAATTCATAGTTGAGTGTCTTAAGGTGATATGGAAATGCTAAGGAAATGGCTTTACCTGGGTTCTTCATAATTTGTACTTGGTTGATCCTATAAATTACCAACCTCCCTGTTGGAGATTTTTTTCTGCAATTGCTTAGGTTTTACAAATGATTTGAACCAGCGTAATGACGCACATAAATTGATGTCTAAAAATGTTTTCATGTGATGTCGTAATGGCACAGAAAGTGTTTATCTGTTCATCTTTATTTACTGTTCCTTGATTCTTTCAAGTATTGTCATTCTCTCCTGGAGAATACACATTTGTCATTTTCATTCCTTGATATCCCGGTTGATGTAGGAATTCAGGCATGGTTAGCTTCGACTGCCAAGAGTTCTCTGTCTCACTGTCTGTCTGTCTGTCTGTCTGTCAAACGGTGGAAAGAGTTGCTACTGTGAGTGTTTATTTTTTGTGGTCAAACCCAGAAAGTGAAATGATTTCTGAGATTACGTTTGAGTTTGAAGCCCTGGGGACCAAAATGTCAGATACACTTTTGTGTATATTTCCCCTTCATGCCACTTGTATAATTGGCAGATACCTAAATGAGTATGGCAATTATGCAGGGATCACGGTATGTCTTTCGGTCCTTCGTTTTTTCCATTTTCTTCCATTTTTTTCGTTTTTTATTCTTTCGCTATTTCCTTCTCTGTCCTTCGTTAGTTTTTTTTTTCTTTGGACTTTCAGTCTTCCTTTTTTTCCTTAATTTTTTACCTTTTTTTCTTGTATTTTTTTCTTTCCACGTCTTTTCATTTCTATGTCCCTTCCTAAGTTCCTCCTTCCAGCTAAATATAAGAATAATCTTTCATGATATGCCCTGTCTTCAAAGGCTGAAGATCATAGCTTCCATAAATATACCGATATAGGGGCCTGACCAGAAGGTTGGGGCGGGACTGGGGAAGGATAGAGGGACACAAATTTCAGTACATGAGAAATGCAAGTAGGGATGACGCGCTGGATTCACGTCAGTGCTGTCAAGTTTGCGATTGGATATTATTATAAGATCTTACATATTGGAACGAGTACTTCAAACATTATTCCGTTAGCGATATGAGGGATATGTTAGCCGGCAGCTAATGTGCTTCATAGCCTGTATGGTAACATTTTCTTTGATTGGGTGGTCTATAATCTATGTTATCAAGAATATGTCATATCTGCTGTTTGATAATGTCAAGCGAGGCCATCAGAGTCATATAGTGAACAGTACAAATCTTCAAGTGGAAGTATAATGTTCGAGACCATAACCGCAGACAAGAGGCGCATACAAGCACCATGCTTATAAACATAGACACTCTCACATGCTCACGCAGTAACAATATTTCATAATATCAAGTCATGCCATACGGTATGCGTAAAGAATAGCACAAAGTAATATTTGCGTTTATGTGTTGCAGTGGAAGAGAAGACAGGTTCACATATTTACCGGCGTTGATGTGCACCCACATTCAACGAATGCAGATACTCTTACACACACATGTGCTCACATTCGCCGCTCTGATGTTCCCCTAGAAAGTGACGTTGTAATGCACAAGTAATACATATTGCATGTGTATTAGAAAATAAATTGGGTCCAGTTGCATTTGTAGACCTCTAGCAGAGTCATTCGAGACTCAGGAGGTCAGAATACCTCATCATCGATATAGAAAATGTGGACAGGTTATCATAGTGCTTCCCATAAGTCTATTGTCGATGTTATTGTTGCGATGTTGAAGATGATGCTGTTATTACTGTGACCGTCTCCGTTGTCTTGATGATATTTGACATCGTTGTTGTTGCTGCTGATGCGTGTGTTTTTTTGTTGTTGTTTTTTTTGTTGTTGTTGTTTTGTTTTTGTTTTTGTTTTGTTTTGTTTTGTTTTTGCCGTCGGTGTTGTTGTTATTATTACAGTACTCGTTGAGGTCGTCATTTATCGCAGCCGTTTCTCTTTTCTATGAGAAAAGTGGCCATTATGGAAAATAAACCGGAATTTCGCTAACCAAACTAAGAACATAGAAAAATAAAGTATTTGTTACCTGAGCTACCGGCCGAGGTCCCAAGCCGGTGAGAACATTGTACTGTTAGTGTCAGCCGCTACCTCTGACAAGCCAGGGCCAAATTATACTCTCTGTCTGCTTGTCTAGACAACTTGCAAGACCCCAGGTACGGATAGCCTTCTCGGAATTTTAATGACGGGACATTACTGACTGGGTACCGCAAATTGGCTATTGGCTTTGTGAGTTTCTTCTCAGGAAGAGAGAAAAAAAGACCACGGTAAATGAAGATATACAGTGCAGTGCTGTTACAATACATCCTCACTCATACGCACACGTGTACACAGTCACATACATACTAGACACCTATACATATAGATTCACCATATACACACATAGATACATATGGGTGATTATATCCAAGGTGAGAAAACATCTTCTATCACCCCCTTCCCAACAGTACAGAGTCATTACAACATACTCACTCACATACGTGCAACTCATACACTTACTTACACACATACACACAAACACGTGTAAGCCGCAAATCCAAAGTGAGAAAACATTCTTTCTCCTGCTTTTCCCTTCTGCCCAACTCCATTGAAAGCATTTGCCTGTGTAACTAGAAACCTCAACAACACATGCAGAGCTGCTTAGGGACCAAATTTATTTGTTTGCACTATTTCTGCTGCCTGGGGAAAACCGAATCGTTGTGCGCGAATGGCTGTCATGACATCAATCGTCTTGGATACCGAACAGCTTTGAAACAAAATAAGAGTGTTGTCCTTAAACAAAGTTGAATTTTTAATGTCCTTCCTGTGGGATTATTAATTATGCCGGCTGAATATTGGTCAGCATTTAGAGTGTATGCTCATTATTTAACCTTTTTTCTTATAAATCCAAACATATTCTTAACTTTCAGTTTTTTAAAGTCACCCCTAAACATTCATTAGGCATGTCACTATTGGCTGTAAAGAGTTAACTAGCTCCGCATTTTAACAACTGCAAGAGCGATCGAAATGAGAGATGCAGTATAAATCCCCTCATGGCCTAGTTAATTGTGCTAACGTCCTTTGACAGAAGCCTTTTTCGTTGCAATTTTTCGATTTCTCAACACGTTCAAACATAACTTTAATTTTACGAAACAATCCATTGTTTGACTTTGTTCTCTAGAAACTACAGATTGTTCATTATGTACAAAAAGAAAGATCACAGATATTAGAGGGCGCGAGATAACCGTCCACAAGTCGCTGAAAGACGTAAAGAGTATTAAAGGAAAAGCAGATTTTTTTTTAAAAAACCGATTTTTGAGAGAAAAATGGCTTTTGTCACAGCATGGATATGTCAGTTTGGCTCCAGGGACTGACTGTTTGTCACATATGCACAGCTCAGACCGGAAACTCCGGGTATGGCGACCCTCAGTTCTAATGGACTTCTGAGAAACCGCCTTTTGCCCGAAAACTTCTTTTAAAAAATGGCATTTCAGTCAAATTTTAGCGACCAACCCCCGACGATAGGTTCGCCGCTGCGGAAAATTGGGTGAATCCGCCAATGTGGATGGAAAATCGCATAGCATATTCGGATCGCTAGCGGCCGATCCCTGGTTGTACTGAAAACCAGATTTAGTTGTGTGATCCTCCTTTGACTTTAGCCATACCATGCAGGTTTTGGATAATGAACTGGCTACAACAGGTGCTTATTTAACGTTGTGGAAAGCAATTTTGTTTGAGTAGATGAAGAGATATTAAATGTTTTTTTTAAAAAGGGCGTTTTGTTGGAGTTTGTTGACTTCATTTTCTCAACATACCTGCGGCAGTGACAATTAAATGTGATAATCACCTGATGATGACATTTGCAGAGTCATTTGTCATGCCCTGTGTCACAGTGCCAGATATTTAATTGTGTCACTGTGGAGGCTTGGATCTGACAATCTGGTGACAGGTCACGAAGACCTTGTATGTCTCGCTTTCACAGCTCACAGCGAACACTAGGGGATCAGGCGCACTTTATGCATAGTAATTATGTTTCAAAAAGAGAACTAATTCTTTTTTAGGATGGATATTAATTGCGAATCTTTGAGAAAAGTTTGTCTAAATTGTCTTTGCATTTCCATATTTCCTGTAGCACTGTATAAATTCAGGACGATTTTTTGTTTTTCAAACCTAGTCATACTTTTGCATTATTTAGAATCAGCTTGATAAGAAAGGAAATGAGTGAAACATTCAATGAGGAGTCAAAAGTGAAGTCTTCCTGTCATAACTCTTCTACACGGCGAACGACGCATTCTGCAGCTGTGCTGGAAGTTTTCATTTTGGGAGGAAGGAAGCGGGGGGGGGGGGGGTAGTGAAGGACATCCCTTCTCTTATCTCAGCTTATTACGCATTATTTTCTTCATTGATAGGTTAGTGAGTGTGTCAGTCCTGGGGGCCTGGACTTTCTGAGGTCTCCAGTGTCAAATACCACATCTGAGTCATCTCACCACAGTTGTATCGTCGGGGGAGAATGACGTCACAAATCTTGTCCGGAGCAGTCGCCATATTATTTGTGCGTATCAGTCCACTCCGAGATTTGTTAGGAGCGCTCAGCCACAACCTGGCTCGAGCGTAGTTCATGTATAGAAGAGTGAATCACCACATGTAGGGCGGTATGACAAATGCAGAGAAAAATTGCAAAACAGGGTAGAAGGGAGAGCATGGGAAATGATATGTTTGCCCCAATCTTCAGTCATGTTTCATAAGTGAGTGTGTTCAGTCAAAGCAAGATGTCGGTTGGTAATGGCTTGAATTCATGTAAGGTGACTCAGCAGACTCTTGGTTAATATACGCATAGGATCAGCGTAGATAATCATCTCACCAAACTAATTAATTATGTTCTTCATGTGGGCTTTGTTGAAATAATCTAGGACTTTTATCAAATGGCATATACATGTAACTCCTTCTGGCAATTGCTTCAGAGCGTCAGAGAACCAGAAAGAAAGGAGGATGCAGGTTGCGATTTCTCCTAATGCGTCCCAACAGTTTACAAGACCTCGCGATAATATAAAATACGAGAAAATAGGACAAGATAGGCTAAGACAGGATGGGTCATAACAGGATATGATAGGATAGGATGAAATGGGATGGGATGAGATAGGATGGGATAGGGGAGAAGAGGAAAGGATAGAATAGGATAGGTTGGAATATGATTTTGTTCCGATTGAACTGATTTTTATTTATTTTTTCTTTAAAGAAATACATTTTTAATAGGCTCATAATTTCCCCTAATTGGATTGTTGAGTTCTTGAAACAGATATCTTTGATTTATCTGCGACGTAACAAAAACACACACACAAAAATGAAAGAGAAAACAATTTGTTTTGAGCTTGAGCAAAAGAGTCGGGCTGTGATTTACAACTTGATAAAAACAGCGACGGTGATGGATGGGGGATGAGCGAGGGAATGTGGTATTCCCAACGTGAGAACGATGATGAATTTCTGTTATGTGAACGATTTTAAGCCTGCTTTACTCAAACATGAGGATTTGTAGTGATGGGTTAGCGAGATGAGTGCAGACCAGTCTACTTCAATTTTATTGTGTGCATATCTTCATGATATGATTTGTATCGCCCTTGTTATTCTCTTTTTGCCCATTGGTTCTGATTTGTTGTTTATGCATACATACATACATACATACATACATACATACATACATACATACATACATACATACATACATACATACATAC
>JBCEWB010135211.1:0-11094 GCA_039654565.1 Peronia peronii | reverse complement strand
TTTGAAATGTCCTACCAGGCCGCTGTCTATGACACTACTTTCCCAACTACACTGATCATTCACGGAGTCTTGTGGAACTGAATGAAATGAATAGCAAAAAACCTGATTATTAAAATTTCAAGTTTTGAATAACTGAACACACTCGTTTGAAATAAAAAAAAAATAATCACATTCAATGTTCCTGATTCAAAAAGAAATATAACAATCAAAACAAAACAAGAACGTTATTTGCTCATAATAATTTTTTCTGTGTGTGATAATATTTATGAGTAAACTTGGACATTATTGCAGAAAGCAAAAACAAACAAACAAACAAACAACAAACTTTTTGTTTTTCCAGCCAAACTGACAATAATAACCTATTCTCAGGTTCATTACTGACTAATAAAGAAGGAACATGTGACCTTTTCTTTGTTTAACTGGAGAAGATGAAAGATGTGCCCATAAATAATGGAAACCATAAAAATCTACATTCATTCTGATTCTGTTTGATACCCAGTCATCCATATATTAGTTATACGTTGTCATTGTGGCAATTTGATCCATGTGAAAATGCTCAAAATATCTAAGCTAACAGAGGTTGGACAACCTTGTCTTAGACATTTGATACGAAACAGAACAAAACAAAAACAAAAATTTCAAAAAAATTATTTTGACCTAACTAATATTTACATAATTATTATATTTATACTCATAGTTACAAAAAGCATTCATATTCGATTTGACAAAAATAATTTTGGCAAAGATAATAATTTCAGTTGTGAATCATTAAAATTCTTCATCGGGTCGGCTCATTGTTTGTCAAGATGAAAATGACAATGATTTTATTGTAGAGTATATATATCGACTTGATTGATGAGAAGTGTTCACTGCATGATCTGGTTCATTATGTCATGAATGAGGCGAAGATGTACAAGCAATAAATCGAGATGATATTTTGAGTTTGCTGACTTTCCATAAACTGGAAATAACAGCAGCGTGAGAAAGTTGTGTAGCAGTGTAATTATTCTGTCTTCATGAAATTTGTCAATGAAAACAAAAAAATGTGAAAATGCCATTTTCCGAGTAAAAGCTGTTATTATTGGCATCTTTTCAATTGAAAAACCAAAACAAAAGTAAAAATGATGTCAGATGAATTCACCGCGTGAGAAACACAAGGCCCGATCTCTCCTCGACATGAAAATTGTAGTGAGTGAAAATTATCTGAATCCATCCTCAATCAAGAAACTTAAAGTCAGCAGTATAGCGAGAACAGCCTAGATTTACCTTTATCATAGCTATGGAAAGATCGAATTACATGTAAAGTAACCTCTTGGCGCCATCTTGTTGGTTCAGGTGAATCTCGGAATGCAAGGTAAAAACAAAAGTTTAAGACGTGACTGAAAGAGAAATGAATGAGATATCACTTCCCCTTTCTGCTGCGTTCGCTGTTGGACTGACATGTTTATACTGAAAATGAAATGACCTTTGGTGTAACATTCAGAGTTATCTAAACCCCCAACCAGAAAATGTAAGCATTGTGGATATTTATAACTTTAGTGCATGCCTATACTTGTTAAAATACATTTTAACAATCCTCAGCAGCCCAACCTGACATATTTTATACAAATTTAGGAATACCTTTAAAAGACTGAAAGTAAGAACAAGAAGGGTAGTTTACTTGAGAGAGTAATCCTACAGCATACAGACTTTTCAAGCATATCAATATTCCATCAGCACAAATGATTTCCCAGTAAGACTAAGGAAATTCAACTCTGTCTTAGGATTAATATGAACATTCTTGTTGTAAAGGTTGCTCTTGGCTTTAAAAGATTAAGAGGCTCTCTTACATGAGATTTCAAAATCAACAAGATGGACGCTAATAAGCCATTCCATTTATAGAGAATATCGAGGTCTAATCCTCCGGCTAAAATTCTGTAGAACACAAGTCATAATGAGCGATGAAGTTGGCAATCAGCAGTAACTCAGCTATGGCCAGTGATACAAAGCTTAGACATCCAGGATAAGGAATAACTTCAGATCTCGTACCGATAACATAAGCCACAAACTTTACCCTCAGAGGGCGTTCCATAGTTTTTCTGTTCCTTATACATTTAAGGACTTCGAGAGATGAATCATATAGACACTAATCTCTCTCTTTCTCCTTTTTTTTTTTAATCCTCTTTTCCATTTGTTCAATGATCTGAGCCAATGCTCTTTACTACTGTTTCCCTTAATTTTTTAGTTTAACTGAAATAGATGTGTAGTTTATTCTTCGGGAGACATTTGAATTGGAAATCCTTAGGTCATACAGGGCTGAGATGTCAAGGCCTAGGGTTTTTTGACAAGGCACAGCAAGAGACAGCCACTGAAACCAGTGATTAAGAGTGTACTTCAACAAAGGAATATTTCAAAACATTAATCAATTCGTTTCTACGTTATTGCTCTCCATCCACCCTCACCTTATTGTTGGCTCTTGCATACCTGTCTGTGTATCAAATCAACTCCTCCTCGTCCCCCTCCCCTCTTCCGAGGTCTTTTCCCCTTTTCAGTATTCCCATCTTCCACTTTCCCCAACCTTTAGTTTCCCCAGCTTCCATGTCTTTAAACAACTTCTCTGATCTTCTCGATGTTTCGGCTATTGAATAGACACAAGCATCTCCGCCAGTCTGTGAATACCGCTCTACAGCTGTTACTTAAGACTTCGATTGTAGTTATTTTGCTTAGTGTGATCTTTATAAAAAGCCACCACGGTCCTCACATCCTATGGCGATTTCTAAACAGACATCCAGCGCGGCCCAACCCACTGAAGCTGGATTTTCGAAGGAGTTGAAATGGATTCGTTACTGATTCTTTCTTCACAATATTCTAAACCAGTACATATCATAATTATCCTGACGCACCGATGATAACCGGAAAGCTCTAGCTTGGGCATTATAAGAGTACACATTCATGCAATAAACGCTGAAAGAGTATTATATAAAGTCACACAAGATTCCACAGAAATTTAATATCTTCAAGTATTTATCTTCTTAATTTTTCATAATAAAGACATTTGTTAAAAAAAAAAAAAGATGTCTATATTGAAAGTCACAAATAAGACTTCGCTTAGTTGAAAGAGATTGGTTGGTTGGTAGGGTGTTCACTGTGGCAGAGAACAGCTTTGCTATGTTGCGGCGCTGACATGACATAACAATCATCACTCCGTCCTCTATCCCTGATCTTACGATCTTTATTAGTTCCATGGTATTTTTGTCAGCGTTAGTTCCGTCTGGCAATGCTCTCATTTCCTGAAGCCGGGCTAGGTGAGGAACCAGACAAAAGAACTGGATTTCTTATGGTCAGTGTTCAGAAACAATAGTCCTCATATGGGCAATTTGCTAAGATAATGATACATAAAACAATAGCTATAACAGTGCCTAGTGGGTAGACTGGCCCTAGGCTCCCAGTTCATGGGTCTGTCTTACGTATTTCCCTTATGGCAACAGCTTATACAGTGGCAGATAGAAGGAACTCTCATTTTGTCATTTTGTAGGCATGTCTGGAGTCCTATAATCTGGAGCCCTATCATCTGGAGTCCTATCATCTGGGGCCCTATCATCAGGAGTCCCATCATCTGGGGCCCTATCACCAGGGACAACACAATGGTAGAGGGAAGAGTTCACTGTGTAAATGCCTGTCTGATACTGACGCCTTAGCCCATTGAAACAGCTTATACAAGGGCAAAAGACACGAGGGGAGGGGGAAGGGGCAAGGGCAGAACTCCAGTCCTGGCATGACTTCGTTGCAGCTTGAGTTAACTGCTCTCCCTCTGTATGTCAGATTTGCTCGGAAGTGTTTGCCAAGATGCAATGCAGTCTTGGATTCTGCACAGCGAAGGGGCCAGTGTACTGACACCATGATAGTGCACTCACAATTCAACTATTGTAAATGTGCACATCTCTCGAAGTGGATTGGCGTTTCCGTAAAACGATTGGATACACTTTCATAGTTTACTTTATCCTTAATTATATTATTGTTTTGTACAGAGCGCTAATAAGACAGATGAGTTGTCAACAAAGAGTTTATTTTATACAATACTGTCCTTTAGCCTTAGTTCATCGATATCGGGCCTCAGTTCGTCTGTGTTGATGGTATAACTGCCGGATGTCGTTGTCCGGTCATCCTCCTCAGGAAGACTGGAATGGGTGTTCCACCGGTCCGACTGCGGGATGGATCTGTCGGAGTACGGATAGGACCGGTCAGACGGCGCATAAGACCGGTCGGAGGAGGACGGGTGTCCTAAGCGCTCCATGCTCAGGCTGGCTAGAGGCGGCGCCACTTGGAAGCTGTTGCTGGGATGCCCATGAAAGGAGCGCATCAGAGCACTGTTGTTGTTGTTGTAGGGAGCCGCCAGGCGATTGGGGGAGTCCTGGGTCAGACTCCGGGAAGGGTAGTGTTCACGTGGTCTGAATGGAAGCATGTGATTGGCTGATGGCCTGTGGTGGGAATTCCCCGGGCCCTGGTGGAATGGCGGAGGAGGAGGAGGGTGATGGCTGGTTGACACAGATCTGTCAGAGTCTGACCTACTTTGGGACGCTCGGCTTCCGGAAATGTCCGATTCGATGTCGGAAGTGAGCGAACTCCGTGGTGAGCGGTAAGAAGAGCCGGACTGCCGGTTGGGCTTGGGTTTGACCGGTGGTGGCGCCGAGGTTTGACGTAATGTCTTAGGTGGGTGTAGGGAAGAAATGGGCTGGTGATGTTGCTGTTGTTGATATGGATCCGCTTTGTCCTTTCCGCCAGTGGGCGAGCGGGTCCCTCTGTGATAGACTTGGGGATACAAATTGTTGCTGTTGTTGTGTTCTGTGAACAGACAAAGAGTGAGAGAAAGAGAAATCATTAAACTAGTTGATGACTGTTAGAAAGCAACGATACTATTGGTGACTT
This sequence comes from Peronia peronii, assembly GCA_039654565.1. Taxonomy (NCBI): domain Eukaryota; kingdom Metazoa; phylum Mollusca; class Gastropoda; order Systellommatophora; family Onchidiidae; genus Peronia; species Peronia peronii. The sequence continues at coordinate 6,189 of JBCEWB010135211.1, read as the reverse complement.
GAATAGAGAGAAGAAATAGCTAGGTCTGATCATTGTTAGCACATGTAAAAGAACGAAATTTATGACTCTTGGTATAAGAACACAAACAACTGATAATTATACTGGTAATAATTTGAATATAGAAACAACAACCGGAAAATGAGCTATTTTGTTCATTAAACATCAAGAGATTACAATTGATTTTCAGTGTCACTTGCATTCCAAATAATACAATCATTAATATTGATATCAATATTTGAACAATCACAGAACTGCAATGAGAACGATCACAACGATGGAGATGATAATAAGGAAGAGAATTAAAATGAGGATGATTAAAGAGACTGCATCGCCCATTTCAGCAGCCGTCTGTCCTTTTTATTCTCCTGTGTTTGAAATGCATCCATTTTTGCTTCCGATAGAATAGCATGTGCTGACCATGATGTTATGACATCAAAGGGATTCGAAGTTAATGAGATAGTCATTTAAAAAAAAAGATATTAAAAGTATTGTGAGCATGAAGTTAACTTAAATCTGAACCAAGGTAAGATCGTGTGTCGGGCAATTTTTAGTCTATTTAATTAACATCCTATTATCCGTAAATTGAAAATTGATCTTGTGATCTAAAAGTATCTTTAATTGAGTTATGAGGATTTCATTTTCTCATGGCCGATATTCGATATTTTGTGCTTAATTTTCTCTCTAAAAGTAAGATAAAATAAAGAAAGAAAGAAAACATTTGTAATGGAATAGAATCACGATTCATGGAAAAAACATCTTTTGTGATAATGCGAGGAAATTGCTTAGCACTGAGATTCTAAGGAATATTAAATCGAAGAAGTCTCAGTTTTTATACAGGTAACCACCTTAAATATGTGTGTACATTTTAGTGGTATTCCAATAAGAGTACAGACATTTTAGTCTAATTCAGATGCCTTCGCTTTAACTTCTTGGTTTTTAATGAAAGGATGGTTTTGAAATAGGCAAATATTTATGTAACACTGACTTAGTATGTGAGGAATCAGGGATGGGGATTTTTGAAAAAGTTCTCTTTATTGGAAGATATAAACTGAACAATTTGACGGCTTCGGAATAAACGCTACAGAAATGAACACTGTTTCGTGCCATCATTAACAATAGGTTTAATGAGTACAAAACTTGACACTTGTATACAAATTCTGACAGACAGAAGATTGTTTTGATTCTCCCAATTTCGTTCCTTTACGATCTTAATATCATTTCTATTTTTGTCTCCAAATTCACAAAAACCATGCGATGCTCATGCATTTGCAGCAACAATAACTGCACCATGGACACGATTGCGCACATGCTTTGAGAGGCAGGCAAACCATAGTGATAAACATGAAAAACAAGAATAATACTAGTGCAGTTATAAATTTTGTCATTCGCTCATGTTAAACACATACAACATGCACTCAGAAAGTATAAAGCAGTAAAACGATGACTGTTTTTTTGATGTGCATGATATCATCTGTTCATAAATAACTGAACAATAACAAGCAGCCAACTGCAAACTTCATTTCACCTCATGTATCGGCATTACAGTAATTCATATGACCAGAAAAATCAGTTTGTGCTTTTACTGGAGAGAAATAGAAATGTCTGTGCAACTGCAACTTTTTAAAAAAGAAAAGTGATCCCACCACGAATATTGCCATTTCAATTCAACTTCAAAACTGATTCAAGATGAATGTACATGCCCAACCCGTTGTTATCTCTTGGTTTATAGTTCTAATGTTAACCGAAATAACACTAAAATGACCTACCCTCCAGTTTCCTCAAAATCCTCATTATGCATTTTTAATTTGAAGCCAAAAGCGCAAGATAAAGAAGAGGAATCGGATGAAGCAAAAAAGAAGAAGAAGAAGAAAGAAAAAAAAAACGAAGTAGAGGAAGGAAACAAGCAGAGGAAAAAAAAGAAGAAGAAAAGAGGAAAAACGAAAAGCAGGGGGTGGGGGGGGGGGGGGAGGAAGAAAATAAGAAGAAGAAGAAAAAGGAGGACGAACATCATCATCATCATCACCACCACCATCAATATCAACAAGAAAACACATTGCATTCAAACCAATTCAAAAATGACGTTCGTCCTCTTAACCGTTACTCTTCCACCTCTCGGCAGGGCAGAATTCCCCGCCAAATCCCCAGTGAGAGAAGAATCTGGACAAGGCTCTTCAAAAATCTCAATCACCTCCCATAATTCCATCTTATCAGTGCAGATTACCGTAGCATTGTGTAGCTAAATAGATTGTCCACAATCTGTGGCTGGCCACTGCTAGGAGCCTCAGTTATGCCCCTTTAGCCAAGGGGTCCGAACTGCTGTGGTGTCCAGATGATTTTATTATCCCTCTTTTAGTTGTGAAATGATAAATTTGACGTGGACCCCCATACTCGGCCCTATAGCGTCAATTGTTCAGCTCTATAGCCCCCAATTGTTCAATTCACACCACGATGAAAGAATTAATACTCAGCCGGCAGCGCCTCTCCGAATGAAAATTTCTGTAGATAGCACGACTTGAAGAACCCCCAGCCTTTCATTATTTTTATTTGCCACAGTACAACTTAGCTGCAGTCTATTCAAATAGCCTTCTTTACAGTGACCCCCTCTCGCTAAGTGAAGTCTTGAGATGCAAATGAAACTCGGTAACAGCTGTTGTGAAGGGTAGACACAAGAAAAGAAAGAGAGAGAGAGAGAGAGAGAGAGAGAAAGGGGGAAAGAAGAATGGAGGGAGGGAGGGAGGGAGGGAGGGAGAGGATTGGGTGGTCATTGCAATGCGTTAAAATGAGAGGGTCCAGCTAAGCCCCGCGATAAATCACTACAAATCGGAGCAGTTTAAAGGATGTCAGTTATAGATCCCTCTAGACTAGTTGGAAGTTTGCTAAAGATCAGTTTGTAGAGCTGAGGCTTTAGGCTGGAGATACGGCCCAGCAAGCTGGTAGAGAGGTAAAAGAGAGTAGGCAATAAAAGACAGTGTCGGAGTGAGTGATCGACATAAGGAAGGGGTAAGGAAGCGGAAAATGATTACAATGACATGTTCACTTAAATTTTGACTGTCAGAATCTGAAAATAAAATATGAGAGACAGAAGTTGTAGCGATCGGGCAGATCGAACAATAGCTTTGACATTCGCAAGGAAATAGACAGGGAAAGAAGGCGTTCTTCAACGTCAAAAACACTGATGTTTGTTTGTTTGTGTTGGGGTTTAAGGACACATCAGCACGATCACGGCTACATTGTAAGATAACGTCAAGAGGAAGAGAAGAAAGACAGAGGGAAACAGAAGACAGGAGCAAGGAGAGAGAGAAGAGATGTCTCCCCTGGAATATCGAAGATGGCACTCATGAGAGACATCCCACCGATGGCGGACTTACACCTCCTGCAGGTGGGAGCAGAGAACCTACTTATAAACCCGGGCCCCCGCGGGAGTAAACAGTGATGTAACAACCCTTATCTAGTGGGGAGGGGGATGTACAGAAGAAATGGAGTGCAATATGGACAAATAGAATACATTCAACGTGAGAATAAACCACTAGGGTTACCGTTCCCAATCCTGAAGTGCCCTCATTCTTCACCGATGTAGGACAGCGTTTCAAAGAAAAGAAAACAAATATGTAGATGATGAATTGATGACTAAATCCAAGAAAGATTGTACCATGAAAAACAAAACAGATTCGAAAATGTTAGACCCGGACAATTTTTTGCTCATATTTAATTTGGCTTTTATATTTCCTTTGTTTAAATTAACATTTGGAGTTAAATAGCGGTTGGCAGTCTTCCTTTTGAAATTCCAGACATTTCTATAAAATGCTGCTGCTGATGATAATGATGACGATTATGCTGCTCTCTAATGACGATTATACAACTTCTGCTCCGTGACCAAACATAATAACATTTTCTTTCCTATACAGCAACACCTTATTTACATTTTTTTTTTTTTACTTTGTTACCGTATTGGAACATTTGGCGTTTAATCCATTTAATCAATTTCAAATTTATTAATTCTCCAGATTTGTTACTTGTTTCTTTTAATATATTTAGTTTCTTTCCATTGGCAGTTTATGTCTTTGATAATCAAATGATGCTGAACATGATGATACCGATAATGATAATAAATTTGGCTTTTATCCTCATATGTGACAACTGTGGTCCCGTATAAAACTTTCAGTCAAACATTTCCAATGGGTGCGTTACTTAGAGAAGGCTGCAAATCGCTGTTCTGAATTGCTACATAGGCGGGCGTTCTAAACTAAAGTTGAGGTGGTTTTTTTTTGTTTTTGTTTTTGTTTTGCTTTATGGGCATTCCAAAGGCAAAGTTGTTGACAGACGGAAATATCTCTAGCGAAATCGTTCTTGAATCTCTGGTGTTGACAGATCCCATCAGTAGACTGATAACCCTGGGTACGGATATCTGTGTCTTGAGGAGCAGATAAATAACGTGGGGTTGGTATATCTCTGATACATAATACAACCCGTATACCTCCTCTGGCATGCTGGACTCTTAATGATGACGTACTGGAGATTACAATGGACATGACAGGAAGGAGGGAGTTGGGAAGGAGAGGGGGGAGGAGGAGGCAGAGGGTGATGCCATTAGATGCAAACTAGAGAGGCATACATGTGCGGCGGAGAGGAAAGGATGACAGGGAAAGGGGGGAGGGGGGAAGAGAGAGAGAGACAATGAAGGGAAGAGAGAGAGAGGGGAAAAGCAAATACATGTAATTAAGAAGGATAGTGGGAATGAAACAAGGAACTAAAGACAATGTATGAAAAAAAACACAAAAAAAAAGAAAAAAAGACATAGCGGATGGAAGGAAGATAGAAAGAAAGCGTAAGAAAGAAAAAAAAGAAAGACAAGAATAGCCAAGAAAAAAAAGATGACTAAGAGAAAGAAAGAAAGATGGAAAGAAAGGAAAAAAAGAGAGAAACAAAAAGGAGCCCAAAGAAAGAAACAAAAAGAAAAAAGGAAATAAAGGAAGGAAAAGGAAAGAACACGCCAAAATAAAAAGAAAGAAAAGAATCGAAGGAATAACAGGCAAATAGAAAGACATATTAATAAAGAAAGAAAGAGAGAACAGAAGAGAACGAAAGAGAGGGAAGGACAAGGCCACTGGGAAGGGAGGGAGGGGAGAGGTAGAGCAGAAATGACCTCCGGACAACAAATTAATATCAATACGAGGAATTTTCCACTATTCATCCTTATCATGACCTCATTTATTTGAACGTGGTTGTGTCTCCCCTACCCTTCCCCTCCCCCCAACTCCTCCCCAACCTATTCATTTCCCAGCAAATTGTCAAACCTTCATGTGACAGTTAATTAACTTTATTTAAGATCAATTTAAATGTTAGATTTAAGATTAAATTAGACTACTCAAGATGTTACAGGAGAAGTATGATAAAGAGGCGTCAGTTTTAATAATGAAGACAAGTGAACAAACAGACACTCAAACACACGAAACAGTCGCTGGCTCTGACATAAAACTATGTGCAAATTACATACATGAGCACTGTGACTGGCCATTTAATTAATTGTACCTACACTGATTAAGAAAGATCTGAGTCACGTACTAAATATACATCAGTTTTTAGTAGACAACGACAATACAGGCACGTAAACAGATACACAAAAACAAAGGTACAGTTGCTGGTTCTGACAATATACAAGTTAGTTACACATCTGTAACGTGTAATTATTGCACACATATGTGAGAAAAATAGCCCATACATTAGGCAATGATTGGTGTTATACCATAGTGTATAAATCTTTGGTTATAGTCCGTTACTGACAATGAGGGAAAACGGCATAGTCAGCTGTTATGATTGCATTATAAGCCAAGGGGATTTTTTTGTTTGATAAGTCACATCTACAATTATATCGTCTTTCATTGCTAGTTATCAATCCCAAATTAACACCGACGACGAAGAGGGGGAAAAAAGCTTGAAACAAACTCAAAACTAGTCAGACAAGTAGAGATAGATGCGTAGACAGAGACAGACAAAACATAGATGGACAGACAGACAGACAGACAGGCAGGCAGACAGATAGGTAGAAAGACAGACAGATAGATAGATAAATAAACAGACAGATAGACAGACAGACACACAGACAGACAGACAGACGGACGGACAGACGGACAGACAGACAGACAGACAGACAGACAGACAGACAGACAGACAGACAGACAGACAGACAGA
>JBCEWB010135200.1:0-11094 GCA_039654565.1 Peronia peronii | reverse complement strand
TATATATATATAGAGAGAGAGAGAGAGAGAGAGAGAGAGAGAGAGAGTTAGCATTTTTATATATGTATATTGTTTATATTAAGAGCAATCGCGTTTTACTGGGATGACTTGAAATGGCAGAACAAAATGTTTTATAAGCTAATGTGATAATATTACTTATGCTTTAGGATTGCTCTCAAAAATCTATATGCCTGATAGAACAAAATTACCACAAGAAAACTTTTTTCACTATACTGTTCTATGCCATTTTATAAAAATGCCTTGAAATACCTGACATCGACTGCCAGCCAGTATACACGAACGTAAATATATAAGAAATCGTTGCCCCAGAATTATATTGTCCTAACTACAACAGTTTTATGCTGTAGCTAGGACAATATAATTCTGGGGCGGCGAAATATGAAAAACTAACAATGTTAAAAAAAAAAAAAAAAAAAGTATGAAATTAATGGCGGGTCAGATTTTTTGCTCAATTTGGTCTGTGTTATTGCATGATAAATAAAACGAGATATTATTCCCAGGCAATATGTATCAAACTAGTTTCTCCGCCGGATTCGAAGACACTAAACTTGTTTATCACAGATCGGTTGGATCCCTCAAGGCCGTGACATCTGGCTTTCCTGCTGTTGACGTCATTATCTAGTTTTAGCCAATTGACGTCATGATCTATTTTTAGCTAACCATTCCCTCCAGGGTGCTATCGCCACCTAGTCGGGACACATGTGGTCCGTGAATGATTCTGTACATGTAATTCTGTCCGGGCGAGTTTATTTTCTGCTGCCTTAGTCATGGATGTCACGTAGTGATAGGACTTTTACTATTCGCAAATTCACTGTCGATTCTTTTTGCCCACTCTCTTGAGAGTCTCTCTCTGTTATAATCACTGTCTTACAGCCAGTTGTCGAAAGCCAAAACAATTTGTACTGATAAAGTTTAAGGCGGAATGATTGTCACTCTCCGTTTTCACGGATATCTGGAACTGCATTACAGAGATACCAAGGAGGCACGAATAACAAAGTTTGGCAAACAGTAACTTGGTAAGCAGTTCAGTTAGACTAGAGCACGGAATACAAACAATACAGTTGTTTACAAAGAAACAGACTCAATATATGTGATCTTTGCTTTGTTTTTTTGTTTTAATTGTTTCAGGGGCGTTTGTTCGATATTCATTCTATAAAAGAGTGTTAGTATCATGTTGAGCACTTGCGGCTGCTCTTTTCTCTTCTAAAACTTGACGGAATAACTGGTTTTCAACGCACATGGCTGCTTGCACATAAAGCGCATTCTCCTGTGCTTTGCTTTTGCAGAACTCGTTGCAGCCTACATAACTCAGGATTGAGAATAAAGAGCAACAGCTACAGAACTAAAAATATTTATATTTGGTTTGCAGATAAAAAAAAAAGAAAAAAAAAAAAAGGAAAGAAATAATATGCGTGGAAAACAAATCAAACGTGTTATTATTAGTTGGATAAAATGTTAGAAATACAAGTTATGTGCATTATGTGATCTACAAGTTCAAGCTAATTCGTCGCATAACCTGCAACTGAGCTCACAGGCGAGTTGATCACGGAAGTCTGTGTCATTGCATTGTCTAGAATCGCTGTTTTATTTTGCTAGCCTTTTGAGCATAAACTTGTCAAATATGAAAGCTGACCATATACACATTTTTTTTAGGACGAGTTGTAACGTGTTCAGAATTTGATGAATGACCAATGTGTCTCTGTGTGTATTATGTTTGTCTTTTTTTTCCCCTCTTCTTTCTTCGTTTAGTCGTGTCTGTATTTTGTCTTGCTTATTTTGTTTTGCATGTCTGCATCTTTTTATGCCGAGAAAAGTTCGGAATGTAGAAAAAAAAAAAAAACATTATAGAAGTTTCCTATTGATATCTTGTGTTCACTGGCCATGTTATATGTATATATGTAAATGTTTTCCCTTCTTTCCTTCGGAACAGAATCCGTGCGTTTAAGTGTATTGTTTCAAATGTTATTATATTGTTTCAAACTTTTATTTCTGTTTGGAACTTGAAGTTGTTCGGATTTGAACGATATAAAAAATGACAGGGATTCAGGAAGACAGACATACAGATATGCAGGGAAGCAGATGGAAACAAACATTTAGACAAAATAGGCAAACAGACAGACAGTAATTCATCAGAGATTCTGAAGTCGTGGTCAAAAAAAAAAAAAGCCATTTTTGTGCACTGATGGTGATTTCCCTCGTACTTCGATCTATCAACAATTAACAATAATCATTAGTCAGGCTCTCATGTAGCTGCTGCTGTTGTCAGTGTCAGACACTTGGAGCGACTGATAACTTCCATACTTCAACGCAACTATTAGCCTTAATCGCGCTGATGCATCGTATAAACACGCACACATACACGCGCGCGTGCGCGCATGAATGTGTCAGTTTCTCATAGTAAGCACAGCAACATGATGATAATATTATTTTGTTTACATGCCGTTATCCCTCGATAGGGTTTTACTTAATCTCTTTCTTTTGTTTATTTCATACTTCTCTTTCTTTCTCTTTATGATCCCATTTCCTCCATCTTTCTCTCTTCCATCCTCCATCCTCTCTCTTCCCTCTCTCTTCAACCGCCTCACTCTTTCTTTCTCGCCATCTTATTCTCTTTCCCTCTTTTTCTTTCTCATTTTTTGACTCTTTCTCTTTGCGCTCACTATTGCCCCCGCCACCCCCTTCCCCCAATCCCTCCCACCCAGCGTCTCTGTTTCTGCTTTCTTTCGATCTTCAGCATAGCATGAAGGTACTTTGTCGCTGAAACTTGCCCAGTTCATCCTTTTAAAACAACAGAGAGGTATGGAATCGCTGGTGTGTTCGAAGAATAAGATGCACTCATACGGAAAAATGAATGAAGAGAGAGAGAGAGAGAGAGAGAGAGAGAGAGAGAGAGAGAGAGAGAGGGCGAGTAAACCAAAACGACCTCTAAAAAGTGAGTTTATGTTACCAGCACTTGCGGTGAGCCAACTTCAACATTTTGCCAGAACGGATAACATCGGGTCAGTCTGCACTTTTGTGTGTATGTATGTGTGTGCGCACATGATTGTATGATACGTGATTTTGGCAGCACTTAGTTGACTGGGACAGTTAGATGTGTAGGTCACAGAGTGATGGCAGCTTTATGTGGCGTTTCAGTTCAAATAAAGTAGGATTATCTCGGCTTTGAAGTGCGTGACCAGGTTAATGAGAATAATTTTTGTGGGTAGAAATTTGGAATATGGGAAGTATGCCTACAGCGACTCTCCAAGGATTATTTAGCGTGCGTAACGTACACATGGGGCCTACGGAATATATTCGTCTTTATCCGAAAACGGCTTCCGTACTCAAGATGCCAGGGGACCGTTGAATTACTGAAAAAAAAAAATGCAGGTTTCGATCTTCGTATATTTCCCATCTCCCAATGGGAGGATCCGTAGGTCGAACCCACAACTCACGATGTCAGTTGTTCACCACGCAGCAGACGCCAAACCACATGGTCATAGCCGCCCCCCTTTTGGAGCTTTGCTTCATCCAGTGGTCTAGATACAATTATGTCACGTACTCTCGCTGTATATCGCGCTGACTGAAGAGAATGTGTTCCCTTTTTTTTTGGTCCCTCTCGTTCATTCCCTTTTTTTTTTTGGTCCCTCTCGTTCATTCACTCACTTATTTCACACTTTTGTTTTGTGTATTATGTTTGTCGATCTACATACAAATACATGTGTATTTGTGTGTGTGTGTGTGCCCGCGCATGTGCTTTTTTCAATGTAAGCGTGTTGCGTGTGTGTGTTTTTTTTGGATGTAAGCGTGTTGCATGTGTGTATTTGTGTATGGTTCTTGTGTGTTTTTGTTATGTTGTTTTGAGTATGTTTATATGTTTATATTTGTGTTTATTTGTATAATATATTTTGTGTTCGTTTCAGAGTGAGTATATTATGTTAAAGATGGAATACCCCATGGAATGAAGCCTTTTGCTATCTGTCTTTCATCCGAGGTATTGATTTTTGTCCTGGACAGCAGCGTCTCCGCCCATTGAAATGATTTTAAATTGCCAAGGCATATGTAATATATATACAGGGTCCCATGCTATTCCGCTTATTCTGAGAAGTCTAGACACCAAACCTGCCTAATCAAGAGTCAGAAGTCATTGAGCCATTGACATACGATTTCTCCTTCCACCTCACCCAACCACAAGTGTACAAACATACCTCAATGGGATTCGAACGTGTACCGTTTTATAGAGGACAGATGCCTTACCCTTGGCCATGGCTACCCCGCAGGGGCCCGGGGTTTATAAGTAGGTTCTCTGCTCCCACCTGCAGGCGGTGTAAGCCCGTCATCGGTGGGGTGTCTCCCATGAAGTGTTATCCTCGACATTCCATGAGAGACATCTCATCTCTCTCTCGCTCTCCTTGCTCCTGTCTTCTGTCCCGCTTTCTTTCCTCTCTCCGTTATCGTGCTGATGTGTCGTTAAACCCCAACACAACACCTAACACTTGGCCATGGCGTTCCTTGCACACTCTTTCATGCTGTCTGGATAATTGTACTTTCTCACCGCCAAAGAGACTGAGTTCATTATCTATGAATGGATCTCCCCTAGCTGGGTGCACATCTCCCGTGATTGCAAAAGAGCAGCTGTATCGATTCACGGGGGGCTTTTCTATTTTTATTTTGTTCTATTTATTTATTTACTTATTTATTTTTTGTCCATGCTGTTCATCATTCTTATTATAAAGTAACGGAGAAGAGAGAGAAAGAGAGAGAGAGAGCGGGAGAGAGAGAGTGAAGGAGAGAAGGAGGGAGAGAGACAGACAACAAAAGAGACAGACAGAGGCAGAGACAAACAGACAGACAAAGCGAGAGAAAGCAGGAGGTGAAGAGAGTAAGGGTGAAAAAAACAAAACAAAAGAAAACAAAACAAAAACAAAACACCCCCTCCCCCCCCAAATAAAAAATGGGAGAAATAGGTGGGGGAGGAACTGGGGCAAGAAAAGTCTCTCTGTCTGTTGAACCGTGGACCAGATTATCTCTCACTTTTCAGATGTTTAATGGTTCCTGTTTTTACCTTTTTTATTTTCACCTATTTTTGCTTCTGGTGAGCTTTGTTTATTTATTGCCTTGACTCCCATTCCAGCCTTTCTCAATTCCGTAGAGACAGGGATAGATACACGCAATTTTCTGTGAGATATTCGTGTATTTCAAACTGGCAAAGGAATCAACAATTTTATTGAGATGATGTCTTCTTGGTCCGCCAATTTAAGCAAAACTTTTATTTACCTGATTAAGGAAACAGAAAACCGTATTAGTATGGAGAATGAAGCATAAACTGTATTATCAAAGTATAAAACTCAAAGTAATAATGACAATTTTAAAAACGTAGAACTGTGAAACATCAAGGATGGGTAATCAAGATATGAACGTTCCATCTCTGGCCAACATGTCGAAAAATACAATATTGGATGATTGTAAAACTAGCATACTATAGCCTCATCAATTTCAGCAGTCTGAACTGCAACAATTTCCATTTTTCTGCAATTAATGCCTGTTTCTATATCCTCCGAAAATCTGTTTTCATTCAGACTGGTGCGATTTTGTCAATTCCTTTGGAGAGTGGAGAGTGGTACTGAGGAATATCACAAAGCTTGGATTGGCACTGAGGTGAAATGGAACAAAAATATTTTGTTTTAGGAGACACAGAAACGAAAGTAAGAAAAGTAATTTTCTGTTCTTTTAAAAATTAATAATGTTGTTATCTTTTGTTTTTTTCAATATCGTTCTTGTTTCTGTCCCTCTTTGTCTGGAAATAAAACAATATATAATGACTGCTTAATGCAAGATGACTTTATAAGGCAATATCAGGTCTGTCAGTTGTAATTGCTGAAGTATACAGGGTTCTATAATGATAATATATTTATTCAAGCAATGAATCTTTGCGCCCAAAGGCAAAATAGAACGAGAACGATGTCACTGTTATTTTTTATATTAATTGAATTGATTCAACTATGCAAGAGAGCCCATAACGAATGTTTGACGTCTTGGCATACAGGGAGATCAGTGGCCTGCCTGATGAATCGGTGTGATCAAATACCAGAACATAGTCAAGGAGATTCCAATGAACGTGCAATTTCCCATAGCAACCCCTCTTGTTGGGATTTGAATATCTAAATTTTTATGTAACTTCACTGAGTAAAAATATGTTTTCAGAGGCATAGGAAAATGAGAAAGACAAGTGAAATTTACTTCGTCGTATTTACTTCAGGTTTTTCATATTTTATTCAGAACCAGGTGAAAAGATTAATCTTTTTTATGTTCTCCTTTATCAATTATTTATTGCCTTTGGTGACATTGCTTTAGTTCATTTTTCAAATGCATCTCTAGCTAGACATTATTGAACCACATGGAAGAAAGTTTGAGTACGACGCTTGGATAGATGGATGGTTGGTTAGATGGATGGATGGATGGATGGATGGATGGATGGATGGATGGATGGATGGACGGACATACGGGCGGACAGAATGATGATGGATGGATGCATGGATGGATGGATGGGTTGATGGGTGGGTGGATGGATGAATTGATGGATGGATGGGTGAACGGACGGACGGAGGGACGGACGGATGGATGGATGGATGGATGGATGGGTGGGTGGGCCATTGAATAGATGATACAGAGATTTGTTCGGACGGAAGGAAGGGGAACAGATGAATAAATAGATGGATGTAAATGGACTGATCAATTCACTGTTTCCAGATAATTCTTCCAGCTTCAGTGGCGTTTTAAATGTCACAGTTTTGCATGAGACTGATATGAAATATCAGTGCTGGCAGTTGTCACAGGCATGCATTTTTACATTGAATTGTCACCTCCATATTGTGTTACATGTTAAAGGTAGCGTGAGTAGTCACAAGAACATGTCAACAGACACCCTGGGACGCGTGCCAGGTGGAATTACTGCTGCACATAAAACCTTTGGTGTCACCCGACGGGTTTTTTAGCAGCCTGTCTTTGTTTATGACAAGTCGCAAGTCGCACTCTTTGTTATTTTCATGTTAATTTGCATGAATGTTTATGATTCAGTATGGGGCGTGAAATAAGAGTGAGCGGTTTTGACATGCAAAGCAAACTGATGAGAAATAGGTTTACAGTAATGTGCGGTGATTCGAACTTGCTTTGGCTTCACTCTACGACTGAAATAGACTCTGTTCTTAATTAGATCTTGCTAACTTCATAATACAATCTAGAAGCACACATACGGGTAAAATATGAGTGAACTGTGACAAAAATTACTAAGCGAGGCTTTGGTCGATATATTATTATTATTATATGAAGAACCTTCCACTCTCCACAACTAACCTGTCTGTTTCAGGGAAGATATGTCTGAATTTTCTCTCTGTATTCAAATACACCCATTCTTCCCGGTCTAGGTGTTCAGCTTGATTTACAAAGTGATCTGTGATCAGGGCTAAAACTTGAACTTTGAGGAGCATAGCACAATTTAGTACACATTTTGGAAGGAAGGAAGGAAAGAAGAAAGGAAGGAGGGAAGGAAGGACGCGAACTCTGCTAGTTATCTTTGTTTCATCTTCCCTTTATCTGACCCCAAAAAATAAAAAATAAGAAACTCGTAACCCCTATAAATTCTAAATCTAACAGCGCAGAGTAAATAAAGTGAATGTTTCCGACCGTTTTCCTCGTTTAACCATGACCTACACCTGCCTTCTAAAATAAACGTCAGCCAAACAGCCACATTCAGTATTGTTAAGTCGTCTCCCCGAACTAAACGTCTTTTTTTCTCTCGTATTTTCCACTAACATGGCCGAAATCTCCCGATCTTCGGTTGAAATTTGATCCCTTTAACCAAACAGGAAGTGGCTAAGGCTTTAAGGGGCCGTAACCCAGTTCCAAATTTACTCAGAAATGCAATCCCGGCTGGCAGTGAAGATAAACCTGATGAATGGCCAGGAAAACTGCAGGGTTTTGGCGCACGATTGAAAGTTGAAGTAGCTTCTTTTTGCACAGATCACTTCCAGCTGTTTAGCGAAGAGATAGTAGGGGGCTCTTGGATGCAATGATGTCAGGTGGGGCGTATGCAAAACTGTTTCCATTCACTTCCATGTTGAAGCAGTAGTCATACATACAGCACAGTATTTGTTATTGGTTTGTTTTTGTTTTTTCGCCGCAGCGCACAAAATAGACAGATATTAACTGAAGTGACAGAAGCACCCGGAAACGGTAGCGAAGACACAAGACAAATATTATTTCACTTATGTATGATTAAAATGTAGCTATATGTAATAGGTCATGCTTTTGGGAATGAGGTAGCAAGAAGTAAATAGACAAAGAAAAATGAGAGATTTAAAATGAACTACTTCAGTCCCATTTTCCTCCTGTCATTTAAGTGTAGTTTATTTGCTTAAGGCTCTTAGCAATTATAGTCGAAGTGGCCATAATATTTCTGACGTCTGTATGTAACGTAGTTTCGATCACTTCGAGTCGTAGTATATTTGTTTTCCTCATATGCTAATGTTGAGAGTTATTCAGCCTGAAACAAGCGGTTTGCCAGATTTTTAAGTCTGTAAAGCAGCTGATTTACTCAGCCTTATAATTACGCCAAGCCATCAGGAATCTGTCGGACACATTTCATTTCTGAGCGGTATTCGTTGTGAACATTTCGGTGACATTTGCGCCAGTTCTGTGTGAGAAGTAGTTCGATCAATCAGGTTTTGTTTTGTGAATGTAAAGTATAAATTTATACTTCTTACGACCTCAGTCTGCTACTGCTTTGTTGTTGACTACTTTATGTGAGGCAAATAGAATTATGAAATTGTTAATAATGTTTATTTGTGAAGTTTTCAATGGTATTTTCGCTTGAATTGTTCTTGTTTTTTCTTTCTTTTTGTTTTATTTTGTTTCTCTGGTATTGTCTACTGATACTGTCGTGTGAATCCACGTTGTGTATCGAATCACACATCGCACACTCAGATCACATACAACAGCAACAATTCAAAACAATATCAGTAACATTAACTTCCTGTTTTCTTTTTCGCATTCCATCATCTGGGTCAAGACTTACCGAACTGGCTATGAAACGTATCATCGTATTTTGGAGTTTTCCGTCTTTTGTTTCACTTTCTGCAACTGCCAAAAGTCTTTGAACACTTTTTTTCATTATATCCTTGTGAAATTTACAGATAATCACTGAAAATATAGAATTATGTGCAAGAGAGAGTCAGTATTTCGGTTTTTTTTCTATTTGGTAGGATTTTACCATACTGCTCTGTACTCTTAAAAATAAAGGATTACAGTTTAACCGTAGAGTTGCCAAGAGACCAATCTGTTCCTTAAATTTGCGTGTTTTTTTTTTGTTTTTTTTTACCAAATATTATGAAAAATGACTGTCATTTTGAACCAATGCTGTTATGTTATTAACATGGGAAAAAAATGTCATAAAAAAAGCAGTGGTGCGTGACAAGTATAGTATTTCAAATGATTCAGGCAGGAAATGTGTTGAAACAGGGGATAATACGTGTTTTAAAATTTTTTATTTTTTTTACTCCAAGGGAGGAAACAGCTCACTAAACCTCAGAAGTCAAGAACCCGGGGGACCGTCAAAGGTTAGGCCACTAAGATCGCTTTCGATATTGAACATTTCCACTCACACACCGCTGGGTTTCGAACCTGGTACTTGTGTATAGACAGGCCAACGCCCTGCCTTTAAACCAAATGGATCTTGTAAGTCCTTCATTAAGCCCGATTCGTTTCACTCACTCTAGTAAAGTAGAATGAGGACCTTTATCCTTCCTTTCGAATATGAAGTGGTTTTCACATTATAAGCACACACATACAACATTACACAAAGAAGATTTCGATAACATAGGATTATGATGAAAGAAGAGAAAGAATCAGTGGTAAGAAAGGAAAAGCTCGAGAGGAGGTAGGGGTGGGGGTTAGGAGCTGTATTGAACAATGCGCCGTAGAAAATGTACTTAGTGTTATCGGAGCGCTGTCTCCGCCCTCAGGAGCTTGGTCAATGACCCCCCCCCCCCCTTTTTTTTTTTTCAGCCAACGAGGTTACTTTTCTTTGCCAAGTACAAGAGGAGTAAGACAAGCATTGTTTTAAAAAAAAAATCACCGTTTTTCTCGTTGTTTGAAACTCATGAAGCAAACAATTGTGAAAAACAACAACAACAACAACAACAAAAACTATCACTTGGAGAAAGAAACAACAACAACAATAACAACAACAATAACAACAACAACAACAACACTTTTATCACTTGGTGAATTTTTCAGAATTTTCTGTGACTTATGTTTCAAATAATAAGAAAGAGAAAGGGAAACCCCCCCCCCCCCCCAATACCTTCTTTTCTATGCTTTTCTTATACCTCTATAGTTGGCAGTGGAAAGTAGTTTGGCTGACAATCAAAATGGCTTATTACTGTTCAGTCGGACATCTATTGCGGCCCAGTGCCATCTGATCACAAAATTGCATACCTCCTTCCTTGCACCCCTGTTATCTTCTCAATGTTCTATAGTACCTTTCTCTCATCCCACCTGACCCTCCATCCTTTCTTATGTACTTTGCCTA
Organism: Peronia peronii; assembly: GCA_039654565.1. Taxonomy (NCBI): domain Eukaryota; kingdom Metazoa; phylum Mollusca; class Gastropoda; order Systellommatophora; family Onchidiidae; genus Peronia; species Peronia peronii. The sequence continues at coordinate 506 of JBCEWB010135200.1, read as the reverse complement.
CATGTAAATACCTCTTCCTTGAAACTTTCCACGTTCAGAAAGTTTAAGTTTGATTTTGTGATTCTATCCCTCTCCCCCCCCCCCCCCCTTTTTTTTTAAACCATTGTAAACAAAGTGCAGTTTTTAAGAATGTTGGGATCCAATATGCTGTCTTTTAATGCCGTGAGAAATTGTACACACGTATATTTTGAAGTAAGTAAAACAGTAAGCTGGCTTTTAGTGATATGAAATACAAATACATGTATATACAAATACATATATGTTTTTGAATAATGGGCAAATAATTAGACTGCAAAAAGGAACTGTTTTGTCAAAGTAAATCCGCCTGTTTCTTTTCTCTTTCCCTCCCCCTCCCCTTCCCCTTCTATTCTCCCAGAGTCTCCTTTTCTTCCTACGCTTTCAGACCGGGGCCGACAGCTGTCACCTCCTTGCACACATTCCACTCCGCTGTCCTCCCCCCCCTCTCCCCACACCTTTCTCGCTTCCCCCCCCCCCTCCTTTCTCCT
>JBCEWB010135178.1:0-11095 GCA_039654565.1 Peronia peronii | reverse complement strand
CTGCAATATCTCTGGCTAGAATAAAGCTAGCTCAAAACTTTTTTCACCATCTGAAAGAGTATGAAATAAGCTTTCACAAAATACCAAAAACCCCATATGGTGGAAAATCGACATATCTCTCATTTTGACTGGCTGCGAGACATGTCTCCTAAGAACGTTACAATTTCCCGGCCAGTCTCACAATCTAAGGCCGAAAACATACTGGTCCGACAATCCGATAGAAATCGGCGGCAAAGTTACGGATTGAAGTGGTGCAAGATGGAAAATATAGACAAAACGTACGGTGTAATTATAGTCACATCCGACTGTCGCCGACATGTTCCATTTTCTTCGACTTGTCGGACGAACTTTACTCACGTGTCTAAAAATGGCCCAGGCAAAAAATTGACCCCCCCCCCTCCCCCCAATTTTTTTATCAAATGTTTATTTTGACAACAGATTTGAAATCAGGGACCAAAAATTAGGAACAGGTGCGAAGATGTTGCGATTTATTGCCCATAAAGTGGTTATTATTATTATTATTTTTTTTCAAATTCAACTTTGCCTGATACAAGTGAAGGCGACAGCCTGACGGATTCACTTTGTTTACATTTTTTTTCCACCGACAGCCCCCTACCTATTGGTGGCTGCTATTCGGATGGACCAGTATGCTTTCGGCCTAACTCATCTTTCTGACGGGTCGTCCCATTAAATCGTCTCGTACATCTCAAAAGAAAAGGCGTATATCAGAAATAACAAATGTGGGCCTTGAATGGGTGGGAGTATTGACGGAAACCGTACCACCTGGCGCTCACAAAAGTATGACAACTGTCGGAATGGTAGTCTATTTCATTAACAAAGAGGAGGCTGGCACTTCAATTACTTCTGTTTCATCCCCTGTGCTTTCAGCAATGGTTTTCTGAAAAATATAAAAATACTTGACGACCATAAAAAAATTATACTGTTTTTCAATGAATACACATCGCTTCGTCGTTGAGGCTTTCATTAAAAAGCCGTGCCCGGCCGTCATTGCAGTTCATGCACATAATCTCTTAGATGGGACGATATTCTTAGGCATCCAGTTCTTACTGACGAATTCTTGACAATATGGGCGATGAATGCATTTGAATGATCGTTACATGATTGGAAAATGGTGCCATGTTTTTCTCACCATACCAGGCAGCGATGACGCTGGAACAAATTAGCTGGATATTGACATTGAAACGATGGGCTAAAGCACAGCCCAGAGTGAACCACCAGGCAAAAATAAACATCCTCTTACAACCTGAAGAAAGGACAGGTTAATGAGGTGGGTTTTTTTTTTTTTTTTTCACCAGCGCCAAGTTTACCATGGCAAAGCAAACAAACAAACGAATTAAAGAACAGACAAATGAACAAATAGCAGCAGCCATGACAGCAATAATTACAACAATAATAAATACAAAATTTTCATCATTTATGTAATAATAACAGTAAATGAAATCATTTAGTTTTTAAGTGGGTCAACGTCTAAGTTTCTGATCGAATCATACAAATATAGATACAGCGATGGAGCGAATTGTTTCATTATGTAGGCCTAAAGAGCTTATTCCTGGTAAAATTGACTTGACACCGGTCAGTACTGACTCGCGCTTAAACCATAACGATTTCTTTTATTCACCAGTATGCTGGCTTTTGCCAATTCTTACTTTCCTTCCTTAATGTTATTTGGTCTTGTAATGTTAACAACAAGACGTAATTCCTAGTAGGCCTACGTTTGATCATGTGAAGCTTAGGTGAACAGAAGGAATATCGTGACAACTTAAGCCTAACCAAAGAAGTTTTACATCTGTATAAAAGTGTTATATTGGATTTTCCTCTTCTCCTATTTGATATCTATATTTGTAATTAATTAAACCGTTTCTCAAAATGTCTCTCTAATGCCACTCGGTCAGTCTTTGTCTATTGACTGCGTATATTATTATGTCTGTAAGGCTTTGTCTTTCAATATATAGATCATATAGATCAGGTAGATCATATTATAACATCTCCCAAGTGAATAAACAACACACACGACCTCGGTAATTCTTTTTTTCTGCGAATACACGCATTCTGTCCACGACCCCAAGGTCGGGCGGAAAAGCAAATGGTACTGAAAGGAAAGCCCTACCGCTTCCTTGCCCTCCCCCCGCCCTCTCCCCGACCCTCCCCAATCCCCAACATTTGTCAGTCATCGATTATCATCTTTCAGCTGTAAGAATGGAGAGAGAGAATGCTCGCAGTGTTGAGAATCACGATAAAGTGGTTCATATCAGTCCTGTCTGTCTTTACATTCAAGCAGAATATTCTCATTCAGACATCCGTACTATTTACATTAAATATAACAACACCCACTTTCATCAGCTCTCTACCTATGTGTGTGCGTTGTTTGACTAATCTGATGGAATGGATATAAAGGACCATGAGCGTCTCTAATCCAAAAAAACGTTTACAAAAAATTCATAGTATGTAACTTTAGGCAAGTTTGGCAAATCTTATAACTTTCTCCTTCTATTATCACACGCCTTGTAGACCCTGCCTTCTCCATACCACCATTTTTTAATTATTTATACTGTATTATGCTCACACAGTTCCAGTAACAGAAATGATTGTCATTCTCATACATCGGAGCAAAGACGGTCTACTTGTCAGTCATTGTATGAGATCGAGCAGTGTGAGTACTGGCATAGCTGGCCTGTTTAACTCCTTCACCGCCAGAATTACATCAGCTTCGTTCTATTTTTTTCAGTGGGTTAAATGCAATGAATCACTTTTGGCTCCCAGTGATCAAATTATATTCGCTCAGTCAATGAAACATTATATTTCTACAATTCAGAGACCAGATCTAAAACTTTTAAAATAATGTCTTCACATTTTTGTGATTGTAAACCTGCCAGCTAATGGATTAAACCCACGGGTTATGATATTGACTCATATTTCATCAAAATATCACACAATCACGTCCACAGTTTATCACCCTTTCCTTTTTTTCTTTGCAACTGCCTTCTTCTTCTTCTTTTTCTTTTTTCGTTGTCGTTTAGATCCTTTCAATTTCTTGTTCCCGCCTTGTTTTTTGCTTCTGTTCTTAGGCTGCTCCGAGGATTTGATCTTTTTATTTCTTCCTTGGATGATGGGCAACTGCCCTTGCGATGGTTGACCTCCCTTGCTTTCCTGTGCATTCACTTGGTTTACCTTCTCTCGCAGACAGGATGGATGTGGAGCATTCTCAGCTTCCTCCAGGCAAACGCCATTGACAAATGTTTTACTGTCTGAAATGGGACACACAGGAGAATATTAATTTCCTATCATCCCAAAATGCAGCTAAACAGACAGACAAACAGACAAACAAAGAGACAGATACGGACGGACCAACAGCCAGACAACCAGATAGAACAGAAAACAAGCAGTCACATAGACAGATAGACGGACTAACAGACACATAGACAGACGTACAACAGACCCACCGACATAAAAATGGAAGACAAATGAATAGACAGACATAGAGACAGATAGACGAACAGACAGACAAGCAGATGGGCAGGTTGATAGGTAGGTGAATAGTGCAGTAGGCAGGTAAGCAGATAAACAGGTAAAAGTTCTCAGAATTCTATGAGTGTTCGTTCCCACAGGAGTGACGCTGGATATAGAACGACTGCAATATGATAGTTACGTCTACAGAACTATAGAAACGGACCAGACAAATTCCATTTCCTAATTTTTTTTTCTTGTTTCATATTTTTTTCAGCTTGATCTTTTTTTTTTCCTGTCTTGATTTGTGTGGAAATGAAGAACAGCCGGGATAACTTGCGAATCTAAATAAAAACCCAAAACTATATTCAATTTAAGTTAAATAACTGATTTTTGCGGATTTTTGTTGTATGCAGATACTTGATATTTGTATTTCCTCTTCAGTAACATCCAAGGCGATAACTTCCATTATAAAACTTGATGTTATAGTATGCTCAATATGAGCACATAAATTTATTGTGAGATTCTGTAAATGAAAATTTCTTGATCTCCGTGACTGAGTCGGATATTTTTCTATTTGGAATTAATGTAACAATAAGGAATACAAAGCAACAACAGAAACCCTAACAATGCTCTTAACAACAAAAACAAAGAACAACCCCAATAAAGACTTTGGCTTCTTTTTCTTTTCCTTTCTTTTCTTTCTTTCTTTTTTCTTTCTTTCTTTCTCTTTAGGCTCTCATTATATTTCTTACTTTCTTTCCATCTCGCTGTCTTTTAAATCCTGCACGAAATCATTATTCACCACCACAGTCAGTTTCGGCGAGAGTTTGGAGGATTATGTGACCAGTCTGCGTGATATGAGTGGAAAAAATTCCTCCATGTTCATATTTCTTGAGAGTACCTATTGATTTCCCTATCTGTTCATTTGCCAGCCTGTCTGTCTGTCTATCTGTCTGTCTCTCTGCCTGCGTGCCTACCTGTTTGTCTATCTATCTCTCTGTCTGCCTGCTTGTCTACCTGCCTGCTTATGCTGCCTATCTTTCTATTTGTCTGTCTGTCTGCCTCGCTAATTGTCTCTTTGTCTGTTTATCTGTCTGTCTGTATGTTTACTATCTGTCTGTTTGTTTGTTTGTCTGCCTGTCTGTCTATCAGTCTGTCTGTCTGTCACACTCAATCCATCCATCTTACATAATTAACCAGTCACACCGAGCTAAAAACTATAGCAGTAACAGCTGCAGTGGTACGGAACCATGACAATAATAGTAATACTAATAACAAAGTAAATGAATCACATTTAGATAGCGCTTATAAAATAACAACAATAACAATAAACAATAAATCACATACAGACAGCTCTTATACAATAACAACAACAAAATAATCATAGATCACATTTAGACAGAGCTTATACAATTAAAATAAAAACAACAGAAACAAAGAAATAGATCACATTTAGATATCGCTAATCTCCATACTGTACAAGCTCCAACTTACTGCAATAGCTTTTAAATCCACTTCTACGGCAACAGACCCACAATGGGGACAATTAAGCTTCTTGGCAAGCACACAAAGGCCGTCTCTTGGGCGCTCAAAGCCTTATTAATCTAACAATAACATTCTCTTACGTATATGGTCGTGTACCCATTTTTACCTGGGTCGAGTCAGAAAATAACTATATATTGTCTTTCCAAGGGCAAAATCCATGCCGAGGGCCGTTAAGAGTTCTTTCTACTGTTACATTGTATCATTCGTTGAAAGAGATATGAAATCCACCGTTCCAACCTTTGATTCAGATTTTGGTTCCATTCCCCTATTTTATTTTGCTGAACAAAGTCTCATTCTGGTCACACCGTTCAATTTTTCTCTTATAATTATAGAAGTGGAACCGGGATTTCAACATGGCAGGTCTCCTTCAGCTTAGGCTGTCATCGAATGAGGAGGAAACCTGTTTAATGATTATCATCTGCCTTGAAATAATAAATAAAACGAAAACACTCAGAAAAAAAGAGAACGACAAGGAGAAACATTCGATGTGGGTTCGTCCACATAATATAAGTGCATATTCATCACCAAATTTTGAATCGACAGTTAAACTTGTTTGATGATCTACTTTCACAATTGAATGAAAAAAGGGGATCTTCCTACATTCAAATGAACGGCACAAATCTGATGAGAAAAACGAAGAGAATCCATTTTTAACAAAAAAATCCTGAACAATCTAAATACAATCAGTTTTCAACTTTGTTTGTTTGTTTGTTTGGCAAATTGAATAAAGAAAATTGAACAGCGCAAAGAAACCGTTTCCTTTCAAAACTTGCAACCTTTTGATTCCGAGTCTGACCGCCCAACCACTAGGACACCGACATCAAATACTTGCGCAACTTTCACCGGATCCTCCATGACATATTTGGCAAGTTGTGAGCGCATGTGTCACTTCTCCTTTTAAAATGATCCCATCTTTCGACACAAAGTTTTCTCTTAAAATAAACTACTCTGTCGAGGTCTAAAGTACGCTCTAAAAAATGTCATTCTCAGAGTCAATAAATCACTGAGGAATATTTATTGTTTTCCCCCCCCCCCCCCCCCGTCCATTGATACAGAAAAAGATGTAGATACTGAACAATTCAAATTTTCCTTTCACATTTTGAATTCTAATGGAAAAAAATAATAAAAATAAAAGAAAAAAGAAAACGAAGTAGCTCAGCGTTTAAAACGTGTTAGTCACAGTGCACAGCTAGCTTTGTATAGGCACAGTTATCGGCCCCTGCTCCTCTAACACTAATAAGGAGTAGCTGGGATATTCCGGGTTGTCTTGAAAATTAAAAAGAAAGAAAAGGCTGAATGAAATGAAATCAAACATCTAAAAAAAAAGTACAAGTAAACACGTTATCTTTGAGTAACAATCAGTTTAGTAGTCTAGAATACCAATATCGAAGCGCGCACGATTGCCATACACCTTGAGTCACTGGGCAGTGTCGGTTTGTCCCAAGCTATAGACCTATCTATACTATAAATGTACAACAAACCCCAAAAAAGGCTTATAGACTCGAAATTTGCTGAATGTACGGGGCTGTCCAGAAAGTAATCAGAAAATTAACATAAAATAAACATTTCCATTTGGATTTAAAAAACTCACACAAGATTTAATGTCACGCTTTGGCTACTTTTCAATGTGGTCTCCTTGGAGATCGACACACTTTTGCCAGCTCAGAGCCAGAGAATAGATACCCTCCCTGAAGAAATGTGTGTCAAATGATGAGAACAATCTCGCATTTTTTTCAGTGCAGTTGTCTTCATAGTCAAACGTTTCCCCTCCAAGATGACATTTCAGGGCCCCAAAAAATGTGACAATCTAATGGGCCATATCAGGAGTATCAGGTGGGTGTGGTAAAATCTCCCATCCATAGCGATAGAACCAGTTTCTCGTCAAGCTGGCATTATGGGGTGTTGCGTTGTCATGCTGAAGAATGACGCCTTTGCTCAGAAGTCGCGGTTTTTTGTTGCGTATGACGAACAGCTTCTCTCAATCGGGCAAGTGTTTCACACAAATGAGCAGCATTAATACATTGTCCATGAAGCAAAATGTCTAACAGAAGGACACTTTTAGCATCCCAGAACCATTTTTTTTCATTATTTTTTTTTCAAATGTCGCACCTTGAACTATTTTGTTGGTGGATTTGCTTCCAGGTCTAGTTTTGTTTTTGGCATTGCGATACACTCACGTCTCATCACCAGTTATCAAATGTTCGAGAAATCCTTCATGATTTCCCAGAAAGTCCCCATTAGCTCCCAGTTCAGCTAAAGGATTCTTACTACCATCACCACCACTTCGCCTGTATCGATCCCGAAAGTTCTGTGAAACATTGATTCGCTGCAGCTTCTGATCCTTTGCCAGCTGTTTTAGAACCCATCCAGCCAAAACCTGATAACCCAAGTCCACATAGATAATTTTATGATCAATGCTCTTTGAAATTTGAAAAAGTGAAGCAAATATCTCGAACTTTCAATGGCCTATCCATCAACGCTCATCAACGCGAGCAACGTTTTGTGCGTGCCTTGAAGTTTGTGGGCGCTCAGAGCGAGATTCGCCTTCCAGGCAATAAAATACACAAATGACATACCTGACTTTTGCTCACTGCATTCTTACCATATATGGCAACAATTTCATTGAGGATTTCGATAGATTTTATTTTTCTTTTGCACGCAAACATTGCACAACTCCCTCCCCCCCCCCTCACCTATACTTTTGACCATTCTACAATGGGGGCCGCCATGTTTAATTTGATATAATGGTTGCATGCGTTTAACACTGATGTTGATGCCTGGCCACAAGAAAGTGCTTTAAATTTCCTGATGCGCAGTTTACAGTTAACATTGATTAGTCCGAAAGTTCTGGCCATTTCTGATTACTTTCCGGACAGGTCCGTATCCATCTGAAATTTGGCGCAAATAATTTTCTATTTACATAAACTCGAAAAAAGTTTATATGTTTGACATTAATAAATTCTAAAAGAACAATAATAATCGAATAGTACATTCGCGGGGGTTGGGTTTTGATCCGAATTGTATGTTCGATAGAACGACGCATTATTTTATTGTTCTTCCGCTTTCGCTTGTAGAGCATCCAAAACACCAAGCACGTTTTCTTTGAGTGACGTCCCGTTTTAATCATTGAAAACATCAATATCGTAGTATGCAAGCTTCCCATACTGGGCTCTCTAATAGTGTAGAAATAAACCAAGGTACATACCGCAGGGTAACAAATCAACTGAATGAACAGGGTGGTTATAATGGAATTATTCAAGGCCCTTAGACTTCCCTCAGGATAACAAAAGAAAAAAAAAAAAAAGGATAGATCACAGGGTATGTGGGCCGGAAAGGCATCAGTATTTTATGGGACTCTATTCATTGACCTTTTGGAACAGGCCTAGCAATTAATCTAATGCTGGCACCAGTAGAGTCCCTAAGGCAATATGATGAAAAAAGGCATCGAGCGGAGGGGAGGGGAGGGGGGAGGGGGGTGATGGGGGAAAGGGATGGGGAGGAGATATGCATAGCTTGAAAAACTGAGAAACAAAACAAAACAAAGAATATAGTAACAATTCCAAAACAAATAATGACAAGTTTTGTAAACTATCCAAAAATGGAACTCGATCCAAAACACTGTTTTAACCCTTACACTGCCAGGACAAAAAAAGTGCTGCAATTTGAAGAATTATTTTTCACTTAAAGTTTTGGCTGCTGTAACTTTTGTCTACTGAGAGCACACAATTTGAGGAATTCTGTAAATGCTTACCTGTAAACAGCTGTTACACGCCTTTGACTATGATAGAGGAAAGACTAAAGATTGACTCGAAGGGAAGCTGGCAGTGAAAGGGTCAAAACCAGAACAAGCGAGCAAACAGACAAAGAAACAGCCCCTAATAAGGACATTATTCTCAGCGGTAGCTAAACTCATTTATGTCCGTCCGTTTAGTATCATTTGTTTGCTGAATATAGAGGTAGAAATTTGTTAAAAGTCATATAACTTTCTCATGCCATATTTTTGTTTTGTATTTGTTATTCGTGAATCAAATAAGAATAACGAGAAATTAAGCGAGGTGGAGATAGATTTATGATGACAACATTGCCATGAGATTGAAAACTAAATAACAATAACAATAACAGAGAGTATTAATATATTAATATTGGCAGGCCACTCATCTAGGACAAAGAACAGGTCTGATGTAAAACCCACCAAGTGACTAAGAGCGCTGGATAGACTGGGAGCGCGAAGGGATGACCTAGCATCCAATATCCGTGATCCCGTCCATTGGATGATGGATCTGCTGCCCTGTGGACACCTTCAGTAGAAGACAAAGCTACTGGAGTAAACCTAGAGAGAAAATCTGGAGTAGAGCTCTTAAGGCGGTTGGACGTCATCCTTTGACTTCTTTCCAGCAGCTCCTACGACCAAACTAGTGCGTCGTGCTCTGCACTCCTTTGGAGCCCATTGGAGAGGGCGAGAGGAGGGTACTTATGCATGGGAAGTACAGCATCTCCGAATCTCTCGCCCAGGCTTGCGCCCTGGAGAGGTCATTCAGCTTCACCGCTACAGCGAAGAATTCTTGAGAGAAACCTCTTCTCATATGGCGCCTACCCCTTTACAGTATACAAGCGCTAAGCGCTTTACTATTTAGGGGTCGCCGTGGCATTGTGGTTTGGCGTCTGCTTCATGGTGAAAACAACTCACGTCGGTGAGGCCGGGATCGACTCGCGGGTCCTCCCTTTGGGGGATGGAAGGACACGAAGATCGAAAACCTATATTTTTTTTTTTACTTTCAGTGACAACAGTCCATTAGCTTCCTCTGGGTAGGCAATCCCGACGTCTAGCCTTCTCGGATAAGGGCAAATATATTTCGGAGGTCCCATGTGTATGTTACGCACGTTAAAGAACCCTTGACAGTTCAAAATCGATGGAGAGTGGATGGAGTGCCGCTGTCCGGATAAAATTCCCAAATTCCAAATTTCTACCCACAAAAATTCTCAGCCGCCTCTTAAAGCTGAGATAATCCTACTTCTAAGGATTGAAACGCTCAAGAAAAACAAACTTCACTATCCATTATTACCCCGACAGACCCAATGAAGACACTGAATACGTTTTCAGCTTCCTGGTAAGTATACAAGGCGACTGACTGTTAGGCGCTCTAAACCCTATTAATCTAACAAGATCATTCACTGTCGGATACCCATTTTAACCGGGGTTGCTTCAGGAAGTGCATGTAAATTGTCTTTCCCAAGGACAAAATGTCGGGACCAGTCAAGATTCGAACCCGGAACTTTTAGATCCCGAATCCGACAACCCAACCACCAGGCTACTGACATCACATAAAAACGAGCAACATAAATCTGTGTCGATGTTCATCGTATTATTCATAGCATGCCATACAAAACGAAATTAGCACAAGGATTCTTCATTCATATAACTTTATCACAATGACCTCATTTAAAACATCATTTCTCTCTCTGAGATCGATAAACAACGTCAAAGTATTGCAATTCAAATAACCGTTGAAAGCAATCTATTTCATTTCTGGGGGAAATGAAATTGCCATTTTAAATTATTATTATTATTATTTTGTGAATGACAATTTCTGCTGGGCATGAAACGTCGATAAAATCTGGCAGTAAATATAGGCACGTGATCATCTATTCAAAATTTGTGTGTATTTCAAACTAGATGAGAGAACGTAATTATTTCCCGAAAAACGGTGCCTCATTGCTATCGTTTTTAAAAAAAAAACTTTTTATTTTGTGTATATATGTGTGTGTCTGTCTGTGTGTGTGTCTATGTATGTGTCATTCTGTTGTCAGTCAATCAAAGAATCCGTCAGATCTGTCTTCTGTCTGTCTGTCTGTCTTTCTGTGTGTGTGTATGTGTGTGTGATAGATAAAGCAAATCAAAGACCAACAGACAGCCCCATATATTTATACACAAGCATATATACACACACACATATAATATATAATTATACATATACACACAGACATATACATACATACATACATACAGACTTACATACATACATACATACATACATACATACATACATACATACATACATACATACATACATACATACATACA
>JBCEWB010135177.1:0-26773 GCA_039654565.1 Peronia peronii | reverse complement strand
CACACACACACACACACACACACACACACACACACACACACACACACACACACACACACACACACACACACACCTATCTACCTTTTTTCCTCTTCCTCTGTCTTTCTCCATTCCTTTCTGTATTATCTGTTTCCTTTCATCTCTCTTTTCCTCCTCCCTCCACTTTCTTTCTCTGTCACTCTGTCTTTTCCTCTCTCTTTTTCTGTCCTTCCCCTATTTTTCTCTTTTCCACTCTCATCTGTACACCTTTGTCTGTCTGCCTATCCTCTCCCAGACACCAGTTCCTACCCTGTGTCTGTCTCACATATAAATACATAGAGAGTGGAGAGAAGGAAAGGTAGATTCGTAAGATGGTCGCGAGGGGAAAACAATGCTAATTCTTCACATGACAAGGTTTTTTTTTAATATATCTTACAGCCAGTCCGAATGAGCCATAAACTGATGGACTTTGAGCAGGGAAATTGGGGATTGAATGATGAAAGATGGGGTTTGATATTGATATTTTCATACTGCACATACTGGAAAAACTTCCATCTTTGAATAAGAAAATATCTCTTTTATGGGCAGATTAGCATATCAGGATGTTGTGAGTTGAATATAATAATTTATGTGCCAAACCGTTCATTTTTTTTTCATTTTTGCTCTGATTTTAGCTTGTTCTGAAGGGTCACCTCCTGTCTCTTGTAATTAGCAATGTCTGTGACTATAGTCGACCTGGTTCAGAACTTTTTTCACCACATGAAAGTGGGGATTAAGGATTTATGTGATTTGTTTTGACTGTTGTGAGACAAATCATGTTTTTCTGATTTTAGGAAAACCAGGGAAACAAAAATATAATTACTGTAAGAGTCATTCTTGAAGAGATGAGGAAACATATAACATAAAACATCACATTCATCATTTAGTAGCCGCTGGCTTTCTCTCTCTGTCTTTCCCTCTTTTCTTTTTTTTTTTTTTTTTTTTTGGGCTTGTCGTTAAAGAACAAATCTTCACTGTGTGATAATGGCATATGTCATTTTGAGGACTTGAATATTTTTAAAATGTCGAGAACAGACTTGTTATAGTACTAGTCATTTGATGAGTATGCCGTTGTGTATTTGTTGAATTAACTCATATTCTATGGGCACCCTTCTTTTTTTTTAGTTAAGATATCTGACAGTTCTCATAATCATGAATGCCAGGAGGCACTGTGTTCGGGCGCAAGTCTGATAAACGTTGCTAATGTAAAGCAGTGATGATATTTTAATGCTGATGTTTTTGCTCATGTCACTCTATACTTTCTGCTTGTGAACAGGTTGTATACTTCACCGCCCTCTTCCCATATGTGGTATTGACCATCCTTTTCTTCCGAGGTGTCACGCTGGATGGATCCAAAGACGGAATCATTTACTACCTGACTCCCAAATTTGACAAGCTCATTGAAGCTCAGGTATGGAGAATGGCTACGATTTCCATCAGTGCAGAGACTCCTTTGTGTTACTTTTATTGTTACCAAGATAAAGTTAATGACATTTTATGTGAAATGTTAAAAATTGAATCATTCCTAATCATTGCATGCTTGTGAGAGTTAGTGTTTATGTGAGTGGCACAGCAGTCACAGAATCCAGTCTGTGGATATGAAATGTTTCAAAATTTAAACAGTTAGAATGGTGGCCGTCAGAAAGTGTAAATAAACTTGCTTTTGTGATATGTGCTACCTGGCAGAAAAGAAGTTCTCTACTTCATTTTTGGAGTGTATTGGTTACCACACTGGCAGTATATCAATAGTGTGTCATAATGTATTTTTGATTTAGTCAGCATGAAATGGGAAGAATGAAGAAGATTATCTGTGGTATTGGAGCCAAGTTTGTGTTCAAATGATCAAAGTTACAGGAAAGATCAAGTCAGTGAGAGATACGGATACGATTTTCCTAAGCTTTTCAGCCATATGAGAGGGCTATCTCAACTATTTTAGCATCGTGTCGGGCTGTGGCAATGCTTGCCAATATCATTATGAGTTTCAAAAGGCCAGTGAGAGATGAAATGACTAAACTAATGATGTATTTCATTTCCCTCCCCCTGTTTTACTCCCTTACTATCACTCTGATGTGTGTGTGCCCAGACCTGGGTGGCAGCAGCTGTACAGATCTTCTTTGCCCTGAGTCCGGCTTGGGGAGGACTGATCACTCTGTCCAGCTACAACAAGTTTCACAACAACTGTTTCAAGTGAGTTCTACCTGCCTGCCTGTCTGATTGTGATGTTACCTGATTGTTTGCAGGCCTCAAGAGTGATAGTTTGCTAACTTAATGCTGAAGATTGGTGAGGTTTTCAGAATATTTGAGGGGATATTGAGACTAGGTAAAAAATCAGTGAAAAAATGCAGAAGGGACACTTGGACAGAAGTCAGGTTGAATAGATACAAACTCCCTCTGTGTTAACCTCCAGAAAAAAAAAAATTAAAAAATAAATAAATGAATATCCTCAAGGTGTTCTTGAGCATTGACATGAAAGAAGAGAGACAATTGATGTCAGTTTTAAATTTTTGTGCAGGGAAACTGTTATTTTTATATATCTCTGTAACCCTAATGGAGGTGAGAACAGTATGAAATAAAAAATGTTTTATTAATAATGGAAAGTATTTTGGCAATTGGTTTGTTTTCATACTTTTCACACTGAGATTATTGTGGTTTTCTTCAACCCAGGGATTCTTTGATCGTGGGTGTGGGCAACATCTGCACCAGTATCTTTGCCGGCTTTGTCATCTTCAGCATTGTGGGCTACCTGGCCAAGGAACTGGATATGCCAGTGGACAAAGTGGTGGAACAAGGTAAATAAGGCAATAGATAAAGAAGAGACATGGATATTTGCAGACCTGCCTACCTTCCTGCCTTACGCGGGATCATCCCGCATTTTGACTCAGTTTCCTGCCATCCCGCGCCATGAATAAAATTTCCCGCATTCAGACGAATTTGGATATTTTATACTAGTTTTTCCTCATTTCATGCTTTGGCATCATTCTGAATGCGGCCGGAGTATAGTTTTCACTCACAGTCCAGCAAGAAAACTGCGTTCTCCCATTTGGTTGCTATGGGCGATGGTCCTGCCTGCCGCCGTTGCCAAGGCCTGTGTCTGTAGGCCAACAGTACATGATGTAGCCCAGTTTGGACATGTAGTGTAATTATGTGTTTCTCCCTGCCCGTCCCGCCTTCATGCTAAGTGGTCATTCACGTGCGCCCGTCATTCATTATCTGATCATCGCTTGGTCCACAATTGCTCGTGTAGTTCCCTTCTAAACCTAAATCTTTAATTAACCGTGGTGTCCCATCCCGCCCCTCGTTTTATATTTTCACTTCCAGTCCGCTTGATGCCCACCACGATGTAGATTCATCCTGGGATCTTTCACTCAAAAGTCTGGTCGGATGCCGACGACCTGTTTAGCTTACGAATACATGTCTTTATGCATACGTGGTCGGACAGAAGATGACGGGCTGCCCATAACGTGCATCAGCATGTAAGACTACTGGTCTTGTCTGCTTACTTTATGTAAGAGGGATGAAAAAAAAAAAAAAGGTCGAGTCTCAGCGATTCTGACAATTTTGGTGTGAAATTTGACCTGCCTGTCATTCTATTCGAATGTCCCTGCCAGCACTCGTGACAGAGGTTGTCTCACTCACGGGCTATTTTCTGTCTATGAAATGGCTAATACACCTGCTTCTTTTTGTGATAGCTATCACTGTCACTGCTGCTTCACTGCCTTGCATCATTTGTAGTCCAGTCAGTTTTCCTCTCTCCATCCCCTATACCCCACCCGCATTCAGTCCCGTCAACTGTGTGAGCCCACCAGCACTGTCCTCTACTTTCCCACGGGTAATCAGAACCGTCAGGAATCCGCTATTCAATGTTACTAATTGCTACATGCAGAAGCAGATAGATAGCTGGTCAGTGGTCGGAGCACTGGATCAAAGGGAAAGCGGGGATGTTGGGTGGCAGGTTGACTGTGAACCTACCACGCACTCCCCTTCCCACCTTATAGTGAAGTGGTAGCCCACCTTCTCCTTCAGAAATGTAAGAGGACGGCACAAAAGAATAGAAATTTGTGCAATGAATTTTCTAAACTTGTGAATAGGGCAAAATGCACTAGATCTATATTTGAATTAAAGTAAAACTGTTCACTATGTTATGAATCTGCAAAGAATGTAAGAAATGCAAATCTAATTTATCGTGTAGTATTTATATCGAATGAAACCTTAAGTTCACATGCGGATGTTCTATTGGATGTTCTATATAGAATTACATAGTAATTCTAAGTAGGAACTATGGGTCGGTAAATTTCACTCCTTGTCCCTGATTTTCCCTCCTTTTTGAGTCAGATATCCCTCCTCCGCTGTTGTAGGGTAGGGAGGTCTGTATTTGGTTCCCATGATATGAGGAAAGAAAATTTGGATCATCAGTTACGGGAACTGTCGAGCTATGAAAAGGGTGAAAAGATACAAGAAGAAATGTCATTAATATTACCTCTAGGAATGATAATGTAAAGTCGTTGTGGTGTGGGATTGATTAATTTCTAGTTTTGTCACACATTACCATGCTCTCCCATACTATTACCTATAGATGGCTGTAAATTTTCAGTGAGGTGATCTCTCTTGCATTGATGCATGATAGTGCCATGACAATACACTCAGATTACATTAATCAAATCACGGGTTAAAGAAAAAAATAATAAAAAATGCTGAGCAATTTAAACTGATGATTTTGTCTTGCTACTTTCAGACTTACTTAATATTGCTCAAAAATAGAATTTGGTAATTGTCTTTAAGTTGTATTTTTATAACATCAGAAGTAGAGGAAAAGAAAGTTTTTAACCATGTCGCAGGCAGTTCTGAGCCCTCCTTTCAGGTGCAGGATTTTCAAGTATTAGCCCCCTTCTTGGCAGTTTCATGGCTGGCTGTATGTATTTTTTTGGCAAGCATTATCAGCCTATAGAGTGTTCATCTTACCTATGCAAATTTTTCACTCGCTCCACCAGGTCCTGGCTTAGCCTTTATTGTGTTCCCGGACGTGGTGACCCGACTGCCCCTCCCCCCTCTGTGGTCCTTCTTGTTTTTCTTCATGTTGATCACTCTGGGCATGGGAAGTGAGGTAAGCAAATCTGTGACCTGGGCTAGCTTTGTACACTTTGATCCAAGTCTGTGCCAGTTGTAATCGGCATGAAAGTCTTATTTCATTTGGCTGCTGGCCCTCCAAGGAGAGTAACAAACTTGTGGTGATTATTCTTCTCTCCACATTAAATTGCAAGTAGAACCAGCAACAAAATAAAAGAACAAACAAAACAAACAATCAGTGACAATAAAATTGTGTACTTAGTGCGGCTGATGGTCTCTTAGCTATCAGTTTCCACAGTCTGCAGGTTTGAAGTTTCCATGTATAAGATTCCATACTTGGTTTCTATGAATTATTAGGTAAATGTAGTATGATTTGGTAGGACTTATTTTTCCCCTCCTTTCTATTAAAATATTGTGATATAATAATCATTTATATGTTGGAGCATAAAATCAGTCTTGTATAATTTTCATAAGTCCATTGAATGTGCAAGTGCAAAGAATATCTACTGTTACTGAAGTGTTAATCTTTGTGAGCATGTCATTTGATATGAGGAATATGGAGAAAATTTCAAAGGTGTTACATGCAAATTGAGCTGACCAACTTAAAAATTCTAGATTTCATTATCATGGCAGCAAACTACACTAAAGAAAGTTTCTTAGCAGTGAAGAAGCAGTCATCAGTATAGCATGAAGAAATAGCATTGATCCCTAAGTTTATCACTATAAAATGGCCAGTTGGCACATGACACCATTGATGCTTGACCTGTCTGAGGACTAAGAGATACCGCTGTCCTCCCATTATCTGACAAAGTGTTGTTTGGCTTGTATCTCCCACAGTTTGCCTTACTGGAGACAGTGATGACTGCTGTCCAGGACTGCTACCCTCCCTTCAGACAGAAGAAAGTCTTTGTGGTCCTGACAGTCTCCATCTGTGGCTACCTGGGTGGTCTGATCATCTGCACTGAGGTAAGAGTGTGTGCAAGTCAGGGGGAACAGCTTAGGACTGAAAAATGGCTACATCTCTGTTTGTAGTGAAATGGCTGAAACATCACTGCTGTAGTATAAATTTAACTAATATTCATCACTTTTAAGATATTGAGGAAAACTGTTTCTAGCAAAAGTCATTTGATGAATTTATGCTAGTGTGATTCTATTGGATTTAATACATAATTCTATAAGCACATTTTGTTTTTTGTGACATTATAGATAGCTCTAATGCCTTGAGACATCAGTTACATTTTGGCATAAGTCTGACTGGAGCACCAGCAGTATGTGGTTTACAAGTTACAGAATATCATCTAAGTTTAGAATTGTTGCAGCTTTGCCTTTGCTAAAACTTATACAAGGAACAGTAGAGTAGATGGGAAGTGAGACAGAGGTAAGCAGAGGGCTGATAACACCTGAGATTGGACACAGAAAATGTTTGTGGAGACCCAGCCCCAAGGGCATAGCTGTGACAGATGAAGAAGACTGCTGGCGTGCAAGGCTTTACGATGACTCCAGTCAAAGCTGAGGGCTTAATGAAAAGAGGCAGTTTCATTGATATCCCTTTCAGACTTTTCCTCTTTCATTGTTGGAACAAGTTTCAGTAGTCAAGTGCCTGGAAGCTTCTGGTCATTTAAACTCATTGGTGATGGGTAATGCAATATTTTGGTGTTGCAATGTAAGACTCCCATGTGGCATTTTTTCTCTGTTGACACATGGGGCAGAGTTTTACACTGAACCATGGATTTGTCATATAAAGTTACCAGATTCCATTCTCAGGTAGTTATTCCATGTACAATCAACATTGACAGGTAGCAATGGTAGTTTAGGACTCACGATACAACATGCTTTCCTCTTCTTCCACAGGGCGGTATGTATGTTCTGCAGTTGATGGATACATATGCTGCTAGCTGGGCTGTCTTCATCATGGCTATCTTGGAATGTGTCATCATTGCTTGGATTTATGGTAGGTAATGGGGAGTTAACATAATCGAGGACTTTGTACAGTGGAGTTTGGTAAAAGTCAGCTCCTCGGGACTGGGCAAAAAAAGAGTCGACCTCAATGAGGTTGATATTAACCATTACAAGGATATAAAGAATAAGAAAAAAGGACTGCCAAGAGAGGTTGACATTAAGCAAGAATTTACTTCAAGTGAGTGATTTGGTTAATTGGACCGCACTGTAATTAGCTTAACTTCATAGCAGTGAAGATAATAGGTTTTCAGAGATGTTTTAGTGAGAATCTAAGATCTAGGACTTCCCAAACTGAGATAGGTGCCCTGATGGGCCTCCAGATCTTCACCTTGTCCCATGAGTTAGAATAGGAAATGATTTTGTGATTGAGAGGAAGATATTGGGCAAGGTCTTGGACTTTTCTAGTTTTGATCTTTTTTTTTTTCTCCTCCTCATTCTTTAGTGCAGAAGTGGAATGTTTCATGAATGAATTTTGATATTCAGGTTTCTGACAAGATTTCTTTATGGTGTAGATTATATGGCATGTAGGCAATCGTACTGTTTGCCCAACAAAAAAAAAAAGAAGAAAATGTGTGTATGTATATGGAATTTGAATGTTGCCAGCAGTATATTCTGGTATGAAAGGTCTGTTATCCCAAAGTATATTATAGGACAAAATCCTCCATATGTAAGTGAATGTGCTAATAAAGAGTTGTGTATTAAGCTCAGAAAAAAAGATGTTAGTCATCTTTGTTTTCTACCATGAACAAGATGGTGCAGCACATTCTTATCCATGTTTCAGTGAATGTCATCTGTTTGTGTGTCTCTGTTCCCAGGCGCCGACTCTTTCCTGCGGGACATTGAAATGATGATTGGCCATAGGAGTCGACCCTGGCATATGTTCTTCACCTTTTTCTGGAAATTCCTGACCCCAGCCACCCTCATTGTAAGTGATGGGCGCAAACAGTTGTACTTTTTGAGGGATGTGTTTGGCAGTTTTTATATGAAAACTTTAACTGAATAATTGGAACAATGAAGTTTGAGACCTTGAAAGCCAAAATTAAGTTTAAATTCAGTGCTATTTATTTCATACTGTTTGGTTTAGGAAACTGCTTGTAGTAAATTTCCACTCTCATTTTAATTCTAAAAAAAAAAAAATACCAGTATTATTGCCAGTCTGCATCAACCACCCGGTGAGTAGCTTTTAATTAATCTTGGGGAATTGTCTATTTCTGTGAAAGTTTTATCAATATTGACCCATTTCTTACTTGTATAACAAATGCTGCTGGGCATTTTTCCTTATCCAGTAAAAGTGCCAAGATATTGCTATAACGAACAGCATCTGTCATGTTCTTGGAACCACCCGGACCACAGTGCAGAGAGTCATTTGCCATATATATTTTCTTTCTGATACTTCGGAGACTTGAATATATAGGAAATGCTAGCCAATGAAAAAAATAAACTGGGTCCTGCAGGGGTTTGTGATGCTGCTGGAAAATCATATGTATACTCAGAGCTGAATCCATCTTGTATGAAGGTTGTACAGAATTTTGTCTATTTTTCTTGTGTCAGGTCTGGACTTGATACAGCAACTTTTCATTCTCACTTTGATTTATACAACATTTTGTTGTTATGTTACATATGCAAATGCTATCCAGATAGGTGTCTTTTGTCATTGAGCTGGGAAAGTGTGACAAGTCATTCTTGCATAAATTAAACTGTAAATCCTTGTACTGTTTTATTGTACACAGTTCCTGCTGTTCTTCAACTGGATTGACTACAAGCGTATGTCCTATGCTAACAAAGTGTACCCGATGTGGGCAGAACTGATTGGCTGGTTTATGGCTTGTATACCTGTGGCCATCATTATTGGATTGGGGGCTTGGAGATTCTACCGCTCTCAAAAAGAAAAGTCTATAAGAGAAGTGAGTTTTATCATACTGGTATCAGCTTGTGACAATTACCACCGTTATGTAAAATTTCAATCATTTTTTTTTTCAGTATTGAGTTTTTAGTTGTCTGCTTATGTCCTTTTTAATTGTCTTCTTGTTCACAGATGACAAATTGGAAGACTTGTTTCAGACATGAAAAGGTCACTGATCAGGAAAGATAGTCTTGATTCAGAAAAATACAGAAAATATCACCATGTCAAAAGGTGATGTTTTGTTCAGTACATAATTTCTGTATAGGAAATGTCGTACAATGAACATAACTCTTCCAATTCTGAGAGTTGTATGAATTTAACCAAATTCGCATCAGAAGGGCAAAAATAATTGAGGAAAAAGTTTAGCTATGAACATGAGCTACTTCTTGTGCTGCTACTCATTTATGAAAGAGCACTTGAGAGTTATTGTGTCATGTCTCTTTTCCTGCAGAAATTCCGCCGCATGCTGCACCCAACACCCAAGTGGGGACCTGCCCACAAGGTGCCTAAGTTTGACCTGGGAGATGTTGAAACAGGCAAAGCCAGAACTGTGACTAACCCAGGCTTTGCCACACCTGGTGGTGAGACCCGGATATAAAGGACAAGCAGATAGAAGATAGCCTAGTTTGCATGTTGAATTATCATCATCTTCGGTCACCAATCATCCTCACATTGAAGGAAATATAGTTGCACCAAATGAGACTCCTCAGTCAATGTTCTTAGTGTCCGCTCCAAAAGTCTTATGATGCGAAATGGTTATGTCGTTTGTATCTAATTTCTGTGGGTAGGAAAAGAAATGAAATGTTCTTCTATGGATGGTTTAGATCAGTCTAGAAATAGTTGGTGTGATCAGAAAATCTGATAGTTTTTTTTATCATGCTTGGTGAGTGCTTCGAACGTCTGATCATTTCATTGATCATGTCAGTGAGTGACACTTCATTTAAATAGCTGATGGTGTGACAAAGTCCACTGGGATTCCAAGCTTTGGCAGCTGCCAGATGGAAATGGAACTTCCACGCCCACAGATGGTCTTTACTGGTACCAGAAATGATGACACTGTGAGCTTCACCACATCACAAGGGCTTGCCACGGTCCTGTCATAACCTGAGGCTCAGTATGCGGTAGGTTTGGAAGCACAAAGTTTACATGGTGACAAACAAAGGAGTAGAGGACCCTCGGCCTAGTGTTGTTGACCCTCTCCCCAGCACAGATGTTCCAGATCCCTCATCTTCATGACAATCCTGCAGCTGATTGCATCATATGCTGCTGAGAACACCACTCCACTGATAGCTGTTGGCATGTTTGAAAAATCAGTTTTCAGGCCTCGCTTCCCATACCTGGGCTGCCTCATGCCTCAGATTGAGTTTGTTCTTTATTCTGTTGTTACAAACTATTTATTTGCCTTTGTTAGTTAGTGAATCAGTTGTTTAGTTTGCCAAATCCGGAGTGTTTCAATGTTCAACAACATAGAAACGAGAACAGCTGAAAGAGGATATGGCCACCAAAAGTATACCAGCTCTAATGTCAGTTTCATCTCACTTTTTTTAAATGAGAATTTATTTTTCCAGTAACCAGGCTAGTGGTGAAAGTAAGTTGATTTGTCAAGGTTGAGACAAGATAGGACGTTGTGCCGAGACTGACACATCCCCAAGTGCAGCATATATGCCATTGTGTGCAGTCATATGCTCTCTCTCACAGAGAGTTAGAGCAGTGGCCATACATCCTGAAACATTTCCTCTCTGGCTCTCCTTTCATGAAATCAGAATGTGACATTGCTAAATCCTTTGCCTCACTGTCATTAAATTCATTCATCTGAATGTTCAAATATCAAATTATGCAAGATTTATCGAAATTTGTCAGTTATCATCTATGCTTACTTGTTCGTTGTTTCCTCATTTGCATTTAACCAAACACATTTAAAAAAAAAAACAAACTGAAATTCAGACAAAATATCCTCCCTTTTTTTTGTATTAAGAGTTTTGCTGAAATTAAATACCAGCTATTATTAGCAAATTTTTAAAAATTGAGATTTAAATCGGGAATTCTCATAGCTTGAGGAAAATGATCTCTTCCTGTCACAGATTTATGCCCAGTCACTGTTACTATGAGATTAATGTTGTTCTTCATGCATATGTTAATTGTTATCAGTTTATTCTCATGATGATTTTTGTCTGTGTTGCTGCCTATAGAATCTCAACCACTGCTGGTTTGGATCTATTTATTGCTTGTACAAAGCGACAGCCTAGTTCTCTGATGGGGCAGTTTGCTGAACTTTCCAGTGCCAGCTGTCTCAATTTCTAATTATGGAGCTTTTTTTTTAAAAATTAATTTTTCTTTTTTTTTTTTTTTTATATATATATAAATAATAAGCAGCATTTTTTTTCTTTTCTGATTTTGAAATGCAGCTTCCGAATCTCAGAATTTTTATAAAAAAAAAATGAAAGAATATCTCAGCTTCTTGGTTTTAAAAAGTTTTGTTTTTATTTAGTTTTTTGGGTTTTTTTAGGCTCATGACCTCTGCATCAGATACATATGTACCTTTGCCTTACCTCTATATTAGTTGTGAATAAATTTTATTTTATTTATTTTTACAGGCTCTTCCTGTTTCCTCCAACACTCTTTTTGAAATGTAACATTTACCGTATTTTTTTTTTTCTAATTTACTTTTTTTTTGGTTCTTTTTCTTTATTTTCTTCAGAAGTATTGTGCATTTTCCTCTAAACTCAATATGTCATCATTTGTTCAACATAATTTTTTATTTTTGTTAAATTTTTCATTTCATGGAAAATAGTTGCTGTTTCTTTGTGTTTTTTTTTCATTATATACCCCATAAACTCATATCTTCTAAGTTTTCAGCTCTACAAGTTTACTTGATTTTGTCTCACTGTTTTTTTTTTTTTTTTTTCTAATCTCTGATGGACATCTTATCATTTGTGTTTACATAAGAGAAATTATAATGTTCATGGTATTGAAAAATCTAGATTGGCATTTATGATGTGTGTGCTTGGAAGTTTATTTTTTTTTTTTTTTGCTTTGTACATAAAATATGCATATGGAATTGTCATCTACCATGAACATGCCTTGACCAGAGTCATAAGTCATCACACATCAGATTAGCTGATTCATTGGTACATGAAACACCATCATCATATAGTCATACAGTCATATATTTGCCAGATTGCTCTATGTTATTAAGAAACTGCACTATTCAAAAGGTGAACCTTCAGCACAGATAAATCACTGATCATCTGCCATCTTCATAATAATGCCCTATCATATTGCCAGAGATACTTGCAGAAATGTTTCTCTGTAAAACCATATTTATGTTATTTATGCACACTATTTTGTTTCTCATAGATGGCAGCAGAAACCGACTGAGAAACTATGATGAAGTGGAAAGCTGTAGAAGTAGAAAGCATTTTGTGTTGAAAACTCTGGGCATTATGTGTTATCTAGGCAGCACTTACAGGGGGAAAAGAACTAGGAGTATTGAAAAAGAAAAAAAGGACTATTGTTCATGCTACAAGATCAGAGATTGCAGCCAACTTCGTTTGAACACATTTATTTATGATAAAATTGTTATCTATTTCAGATATTTCATGCAGATAACAACTTTGGTTGTTTTTTTTTCTTATTAGATATTGGAAGGTTAGAACTTGAGACCAGATTTGTTTGAAATTGAAATGTCTCATTTGTCATCAAGCAGCGCCTAGGAAGTTGTGTAACATGAAACATAATTCAAGACCACAACATTAGCAAAGTTGAAACTTTGTTTTAATTTATGTGCTGTTAATTATGATTAGTGACATTAACAGTGTACGAAGCGTCTTTTCCCACACAGTCTTATACCAGACTCCACAGTTTCCCACACTGGAGATCGTCAGCCTACATAAACACTGCAGTCCAGTGTGAAGAGATGGGTCATCCCTGACTTTCTTCTCTCTGTTAACATTTGCTCTTTGTTGAGTATTGTTGGCTCTGTGCTTTTTTGTTCCTATCCTGGTGTCTCTGCAATGACTGTGGTTCTAATATCACTAAATTTGTCACTTTGATGTTTATGGAATCTATTTTGGTTCTGCTGTTCAAATAGTCCGTTTGTTCTTGCGTATTATTATCTATAAACTTCATAGAATTTACCTGTTACATTAGGGAAAGGGCGTGCACACCAATTCTTTATTTTTTAATGAACATCCTTATTTGAAAGGCATTAATGGGAAAGGATAGAGATGGAGGTTTTTATGTTTTTTTATGGCATCTTTATTAGAATTTCTTTCTCTACAGTTTTGATGTGATTTTTGTATTCTCCTGTAGTTTGTATACTTGTAATGGTCACCAGATCTATTCAGTTAACTCCTTTGTGTGTCACATTCATCTCATGGTTAAGTTGGAGTAAAGAACCAACCATTTCATCCAGGTTATAACACATGTCTGTCATGTACTGACCTCTCCAGTCATGACAAGAAATGCATTGTATCATCTGTGACTGAAGAAAGCCATACACCCATGCATGAGTTAGTGTTACCATGCGTGTAATATCACACATTTATCTCATAACTAATGGAAATGACTGAGGCAGTTGTGTCATAACTATGATGATTTAGATTGAAATTTCCCCAAGAGATCCTGGCTTGCTGCACAAAATTACCTGATGGTGACATGATCACTATGATAATTATACTCAAAATCACTACTCTCAAAACGGCTCATTTATTACTCTTAATATGATGCATGACCAATTTGGAGTTACTTTATATAGTAGCTCATTTTCATCCTGGGAACAACTGATAAAAATTACAGATATGTAAGAAGATTACTGTGCCAAGATCCCATGCCCAACTGCCTTTAAGTTTTGATAATTTTTCTATTTTACAGAATTGTTATTCCTCTTATCATCTTACTGAGATCTTTAAGTGGAGGATAGTGTTCTCTATATTTCTAGTAACTTTTCCCCTTAGAGATTTAAAAAGTGCCATTTTCATTTTATTGTTTTATTTCAAGCAATTCTTGTACCACTTGATGGCTGAAAGGGAGATGGTAGTGTAATAAAAGATGTAGATAATTTTTGTCAAATAATGTAAAAGTTTAGGGCTGAAATATATCATATTCTACCGAGTGTGAAGATGAGTTTTGAAATAATACCCTGTTACGATCTCATGGCTCTGATATACTGCCATAACAAAGTTTTATACTGCAGAGATGTTTGATCAATTGCCATTCAGAGTTTATCATATTTGAGGCATTAACAAACTGCCAATTGAAGTTTTTTTGTTTTTTTTTTTAAAAAAACACTTAGAGAATGATTATGACTGCTATGTTATATCGTGGGGCTCACGTTGAAGTTCTGAGTAATTCTGATGAATTGGCCTAGCATTTTCAGTATTATGCAATTTTTGTTTTTGTCAGATCGGATAAGGTAGAAGTCTTTATTGAAAACAGGACTGGAAAAGAAAAGTGAAGGCATCAGTAGAACATGCTGAACATGACAGATAGTGGCAGCCGAATTGGTGGCAAATTTTAAATTTTGTTTAGTACAGAAACTGGAAAATATGAAAAAGAAATACAAAATAGCAGTCCTAATCATTGAAAATCAGGGTAATCTTTTTTGTTTTTTTTTTAGTCACCTGTGTTGTTTATGTTCCAGGTAATTTTTGAGACATTTCAGGTAATATTTGAGACAGTCTTAGTTATTTGTGTCGTCACATCAACCCTATCTATGACATAACCTAGACAGGAATCTCAGATAGAAGCCACTTCACTGGGTCAGCCACACAACTCAGGTCATGGTGGGCAAATCAAGCACCTGAATCTCTTTAACCTTCATATGGATTATTTATGTTGTATCACTCATGGTGAAAGAACTGAGATCATGACAAAATATCCATGTTTCTCAGTGACTGTGTGTGCAGTTGGTCATGTGAAGCCAGTACAAGGCAAAGGAATTTGCTCAATTTAATTTTCCTATTTGTCTCTATCTCTAAGTTGTTGATAGAGATTTTAGAATTTGTAATCGTTATTTCCACAATTTCCTCTTTCAACTTAAATTTTTTTTTTTTGGCTGTAGGTTATATCTATGGAGTGTGAGCATATTTTGTTGTTGGACAGAAAATTGACTTTGATTATAATAACCTTTTTAGTTTGATTTCCTGGCTGGCATGGAATGATGCTCTTCTGTCAGTGATAAAGCTTTGAATTTGTTCCTCATTCGTCGACTGCATTTCTTTGGTCCTGCAGGATGATAGATACATGTTTTCTGTGCGGAATGAATACATGTACCTTGCATTGCACTCGCACCTATTCATTTCTTTCCGTTCATGAACAGAGATGAGTCTCTGTCTACTGGTGAATGGGACGTACTTGATAACTTGGTTTTAAAGCTCATTGTTGACATAGCCATCTAAGTACTCTGTTATCTTATTTCTATTCCTCTCAATTTGCTATGTCATTAAAAAAAAAAATTATTGAAAATGAGAACGGAACATCTGAAATAAGACATAACGATATTTTTCTCTCTTTCTAACCATTTTGGCTTACCATAAACTTATATATCATAGACCAGGATGTATGCTCATCTCATCCCCCTCAAAAAAAGACACATTCACACAACTGCCTATGATTCTGTTTGTCAGTATCAGCTGAGAAAGGAAAGCTTTGCTATCATCTAATGTTACTCATTCACTCACTGGTGTACATAGTGATACCATTTTATTTTCATTACCAACCCCTCTTTGTTCTAGTCTCTTCACGCACATTTTTGTTTTTCTCCTTTTCTCTTCCAACAAATTTGTACATCTTTTTTACCAGTTCATCACAGCACAGATATTGAATTGGTATCACATCTGTGCTGACTTTGAATGTGTTACTGTCTCCGTAAAGATGAGCAACCGTGATTTTACATCAGTACCTTTTCTCTGTCATCTTGTTTTTTATTGCTGAATCTCAAACATACACCCCAAAAAATAAAAAAATAAAAAAACTAAAAAGACCATGAATGAGCTTACCTTATGATAACTATGCAGAAAAGATTGATTTTGATATGGAGAATATAATAAGTTTGTTTTCATGAGGTCACTGTTCATGTGTTTATTTGCCACTACATGAAATGTGTACATTTCTTAACAATTTTCATCTTAAATGTTAATCACAAACTTAGTTTAATGTTAGAAAATTTAAAAGAGAAGACAAAGCAGCTCAGAACAACAGAATTAAAGCAAAGAAACAAAAAAAAAAAGGGAAATAGCTCTGAGCTTCATAATCTTCAGAAATGTTTCTTCCTTGTTTAATATATGAGATGTGATATATGAAATCAGGCTCTCATCAAATTTTGAGCATATAGAGTTATTGGTATCACTGTGAAGATTATTTATTTCCGTTTCTGTGTGTGAAAGAATGTTGGTTCTACCTTAGGTACAAGTCAGGATATTGGCAATTAAAAACGATGAGGGTGATCTGTTGCGGCAACTGAATTTAGTGGGAAAATGGCCAGTCAATTTTGTTAATCCCTATCAGACCATGTTGCTACATGACAGTTTTTAGGCTTTTACTCAATCTGTTTGAGCAAATTTAACCCAGAAATGCCTTGTTAGATTGATATAGAAGGGTTCTGTGAAGAAAAAAAAAAATGTGCTAAAAATTCATGCACTGTTGAAAAACAAGTGATTTAACCGGTCAGCTCAGTTTGAGGAGCGCCAGATTTCATCATGTTGCGTCGCATATATGTTTATTATTCCTCTTTTCCATGTTGAATACATCTATTCATCGAGTGTTTTCAAATCGCTCAACTGCCTGCCAGTCACAATGTACCCTGAAAAAAGCAATCCAGACTTTAACAGTATCCATGGTCCAAAGGTTTGGGCCTTGCTCAGTAGGTTCCAGCTTATATAGATCTAGTTCATTGTTCATCATTGTGCTGCCGTGGAGGTCCCAGTCGTTAGGTTCTATATACATGTACATCTTTCAACCTCTTGCTGGAGGCTATCTTGATGGGGGATCCAAGTCACGCAGTCAAAGTTCATTATTGTGCTGCCACAAAGATCCAAGTCATATAGCTGAAGTTCATTATTGTGCTGCCGTAAAGATCCAACTCATATAGTTGAAGTTCACTGTTGTGCTGCCACAAAGGTCCAAGTCATACAGTTGAAATTCATTATTGTGCTGCCACAAAGATCCAAGTCATACAGTTGAAATTCATTATTGTGCTGCCACAAAGATCCAGGTCATACAGTTGAAATTCATTATTGTGCTGCCACAAAGATCCAAGTCATACAGTTGAAATTCATTATTGTACTGCCGCAAAGATCCAAGTCATATTGCTGAAGTTCATTATTGTGCTGCCGCAAAGATCCAACTCATATTGCTGAAGTTTCATTATTGTGCTGCTGCAAAGATCGAACTCATATAGTTGAAGTTCACTATTGTGCTGCCACAAAGATCCAAGCTGTACAATTAAAATTCATTTTCGTCCTGCCACAAAGATCCAAGTCATATAGTTGAAGTTTATCATTGTGCTGCCACAAAGATCCAAGTCATATAGTTTAAGTTCATTTATTTCATACTGCCTTTGAGTCACATACTTCTTTGTTCATTTTAATGTTCTGGTAGAGTTCAAGACATGTAAACCCTATTTATTATCACTACACATTTACGACACCCAAATGCTGATAACTTTCAGGGAAAGTTTTTCTCATGTTTACTCTCGATTGAAACTTTCATTTCTGAAGAATTTTTTTTTTAATATTTGCTCTGAACTTCAGACTTTGTTTTTTTTGTTTTTGTTTGGCTAGTTGTATAGTTGCTGCTCAGGAATTCCTCTACTTGAAAAGTTTCAGGCATAAATAGTTTGAGGTTTTCTAGACAGCAGGAAGTGAAGCTTCTGATTGACATTATTCAGGTCCTAATTACCTGTGTTTATCCTTGTTTGAATGGTGGTTCAGTTTTTGAGATTTTTATGTGTTTGTTGTAGGGCTGCCTTTGCATTCTTTCTTTGTCTTGAGACAGAAGAACTGGCTGTTCCTGGAACTGGTGTTATTTATCTATTGTACAAAATTGTTGGACTCTATGAATCCCATGTTGCCTGTTATTCTGTCAGGTATTATGCATTGGCTGTTTGGTATCTCTTAATTTGTTCAGGCTTTTAGAAACCCAAGTTAAAAGATGTCATCCCTGAAATTACCTGTAAGTGTAAGCACCCAGTTATATGATAAGATCATAAAACAGACTTGAACGGTCCCTTAGAATATGTAAACTGGTTTCAAAAACAGCAGGTGCCACCAATTTATTTTGGTCCTCAAGTAAGGAAAAAGGGCAAGGGCAGAGCATAAAATATCTTGCAGCAATAATGTCAATGTTGCATCCCTTTAAACAGCTGTTCACTTCAAGTGAATATTCACGAGTATGCAAGCTTAGTAGACCAACACAAGAAAACCAAAAACTATTTCTGTAAGAGATTTCAGGAATAATACCAGCATACTCAGTACGGATTCGAATATTTAGACATTTTTTTTTTCCGTTTCCTGTTGTTCCTCATGTAAATTTGAGATAGTGTAGCATAGATCAAGGTTGAAGTTTCTCGTTATTTAATGTTTCATTTCTTGTATTATATGTCATCCTTTTCACTCATTCTTTCACTGGGTTTGGGTTCATCAGCTTCTATGGACATTCAGTTACAATCTTCTTTGCATTTTGAAATAACTGCTGGCACTAAACTCAACAACGACCTGTGAGATCAGATTTCTGTACATGATGTTGTGCCTGACTGGATTTTTCTCTATGTATAGTTGTTTATCAACCCGATTTTTTTATGTGGATGGTTTTATTTTCTTGTTGATGTCGAAATACATTGAATTATGAAACATGAAAAAAAAAAAAAGTATTGAACTTGAAAAGCCAGTGACAAAAGACTGCCAAGTGTGGCTTGGGAGATGATCTTTTATGGTAATTGTGGAACCATAAATGCCATTTCAGCCAGCTCGTTGCCTTTTGGGTCCTGGTCAGCAAAGTTTGAATGCTGCTTTTCGTTGTGTATAGCAATTAACATAGACATCTAGACTATTTTCTTTCATACATGACGTTTCTAAATTATTTTTGAATGTTAATATTATCACTTTGTCTACCATGTTGAATCATACTCGTCTTGATAAATGCAGTGCAAGACAAAAAAAGATTGCACAGATTTATTTTTTTGTACCGTACGGATTTGCTTTCTGTGCATATAATGTAAGACAGCTTTGTCAGAAGCCATTTTTTTTTTTTTCTTTTTGAAAATAGTTTGTAGGATCCTCAGAGACATTCCCAGTCCATGCACGTACACTAGTCCTTTGCATCCTCACTGTGTCAAGAAAAGAACAATTCTGTAGTTTTTAGCTGTTTTCCAAAATGCACATGTAGCCAAAGATACATACCAGTCCATGATACATGTATGTACAAAATGATCAGCCATTCTCCCAACAGGTCAAACTCTTAACACTCTCTATCTGAGAAAGATATCATCGCTGGCTTCCTTCTGTTTCTATGTAGTGTCACTGATGACAAACCCTTTGCTTTTACTTTGAAGATATTCTCGTTCAAGAGATATCTGTTCTGAAAAAAATTTAAAGACCTAATGAACTAGGGCAACAATCAGGCCTGGTGTCAACCTTTATATCATAAATCATTGAATGAAGGCAAAAATCATTGCAGGAAAAAGCACAGATGTTGTCAGTTGATAATCTTCATTTGATCTCTGTCAAAAGCAAAAATGTATTTTTTATTGAATTAGAATTCAAGAATAAATGACAAAATAGATTTAATAGAAATAGATTTTCAGTTTGGCTCTTTTCACTGTTAACTGTAGACCTACATAAGTGTTCAACATTTTTCTGGATTTTCTTGATTCCGGAATAGAAAAAGAAAAGAAGAATCACATTTGTATATTCTAATGCTCCTCTCCTCATGAATTTGTTATATATATTTTGAACATGTCCAATGTTATGCATTATTTTTATTCTAAATGATTCTTTTAAAAAAAAAAAAAAAGAAAAAGATTTCACATTTTATAGTAATTTCAGATATTTTCATATCACTATGTGTTTTGCTCGTGACCGTGTATTAGAAACCTCCATTCTTGCAGCAAAATTCATGTGTCTTCCATGATTTTTCTCCTTCATGTTCTCATACAGTCATCTCACATCTTTCCTGTGTATGTGCTATAAATGATTGTTCACTGCATTTGGCCAATGACAACATGTTACTCTTTCTGTTTCCAGTTCTGTTTGTTGAGAAACTTTATAAATTTTTTGTTGTTGTTTTTTTCCGGTCCTTTAATCCACAGTTTCATTTTGTGTTTAGCTCATATCACTTGTGTTATCATGTGATGTAGTAACGCCTCACAAATTTAAACTATTCAGGTGAATCGTATGCATTGCTTATCTTGTACATGTAACTTTTGATTGACCTTGATGTGAATGTACAAAGTGAAAATGACCAAATTGTGCCCATATCTCAAACTTTCACATCTCACATTATTGTCACAGCTTTCGATCAGTCACCACTTTAGTGGTATCAGATCAGGCAGTCAGACTAGGCTGTCACTCATTTTTTTTTTCTTCTTCACAATTAAGAAAGGGGCAATTATGAATTAAAATGAGGAATAAAGGATAGGCTTTTCCATCTGGAAGGTGTCTGGGTAATGAGCCTCTACATGCCAGTTCTTATTCGTGGAATTTCCCTGCATTTTTTTTTTTTTTTTTTTTTTTCAGAAAATTTCTTTAGTTTGGGATCACTGTACATAATCAGAATTAAGAATTTTAATTCTTTAATTTAAATGAATTGATTTTCCTTACTTCTATGAGCGTCATGACTTCCTGTCAAAAGATTAATTGTTCTGGTTTTATTTAATTTACATCTGTCCCATACTTAGTTCTTTAAGATCTTGTATGGGGGGGCAGTGATAAATTACTCATTGAATGAATCAGTCAAGCTCAGAAGAAAAATTTTCATGTAAGCTTACATGTATTTATAAAAAGAGTGCAAGTACACCTGCTTTTAGTCATTTGATACTTCCAAATGATGTGACACTGGTTTTATGGTTGGAAAATGAATCTATTATATGTGTTTTGTTGTTTTATTTCCAACTGATCTCATAACAATACATGTATGTATATGGTTCTGATTGTTGTGTGAAAATCTGTGAAGGTTGCCTGAAGCTCATTGGGTGGAAAAGCTAGTGACCATGTCTGTATTGTTCCAGTAAAAAAAAAAAAAAAGAGAAATTGTCTTATCAAATTTGAAACAGGTGGATGTTTTATGTTGTGTGACTCTTTCCTTATATAATCACAAGTGAAACCAAAGACATAACTGTGCTTGACACCTTTGTGATGTTCATTTGTCAGGCTATCTCTCATTGAAAGGTCATTGCACAAACATGGATATGTATATTCAGGTGTGAGAAACAAGAATATAGGAAGCACAGAGAAGTGCCTCAGAAATGCGTTGTACATGACACTTAGAATAGGATGATATAAGTTAGTTGCAAGCCTATTCTGTGTCTGAGATCAGGCACTTTGGAAGAAGAAAGTCACAAGGTGTCAGCCATGCTGGCCACAGAAACAGGAAGGCCTTGTAGCAGCAGTTGAATATTGCTTTGTAACTGAGCCAGGTGTTGGTAATTTATTAAGATGCTACAAATATCACATCACTGACATAACCATCATGTTCACTCACCGTTATTCCATGTTGGTACCACTGTTGCCATCTCATCATGTTCTTTTGCCTGTGTGTACAGCATTCAGATGTGATTCTCTCCACAAGAGTGGGAGGATCACTTGAACTTTATACATTATGATAATATCCATGTTTTATTTGAGAATACTAAAGACCATTTCTTTACCTCCATGGACACTCGCTAAATTTGTATAACCTGAACATGTTTTTTTTTTTAATTGCAAATGTTAACTTTCAATTATTTTATGTATTTAAAACATGCACAAGTTGGTACATCATGTGTGCAGAAATGTTTTCTGTTTCCATTTATTATTTTGGTTTTTCTTGGAAAATGAAAACTTGAATGTTTGTTAGAGGTTCTGTATTCACCATCAATGGCAGGATATTCATTTCTCAATATTTCAATGGAGATTGTTTGTCCAGTAACACTCAGTAAGTGACAATTATATTTTTTAAGTGTTTAATCCCCCCCCCCCCCCCAACAGGACTTTAACCATAACAGATGAAAAAGTCCATATAGTGAACAGATGAAAAAGTAAGTCTTAAGATTTTGTTTACTTATGTGAAAAATTCAGGTGCATTTTTTCTTTGGTTGATATTTTCTTTGGCAAATTCTTTGGGAAAAATTGACGATAGTTTCGATTTTGATTGCAAGTTCCATGCATTCATTTTTCATTTGAAGAGGTGAGACATTGAAATGCAAGTTCTCTTTCTTGTCTTCATTTTAAATTGGTTAAAATTTTCATGAATATAATTTTAATGTCATTCTTGCATTGTATTTTTTTTCAATCATTATATTATCTGATGTAACACCGGTTTAAATATTACAGATAAATTATTACGTTGAGGAGAGGAAAAACAAAGTCTGGTACTTCTAACCAGTGGGGTTTCACATACATATTTGCAGTGTGATTCAGTTCAGTTCAGTTCAGAAGAGAAGTGAATGGAATTGGACTGACATTCAGGTCATGTTAAGTGTGACCCCTTACCTGTGAAGTGTACATATTGTAACATAAGATTGTGCGGTCTGTCTGTTCAAGCAGCTTATTTAACCTTTCTTTTCACTGTAGAATGGGTTTTGGTGTTTTACTCAGTTGCTTTTCTTTTTTTTTGTGTGTGTTTTAATTGTTTTTTGGTTTGTTTGTATATACATGTATGTCCTGTAATTTTCACAATGTGAAAGAAAATGTGAGTGTTTTATGTTAGAGAGCTCCTGATTTGTTTTCATAATTATTCCAGATACATTCAGATCTCTGGCTGCTGCTCTTCTGCAGTGCTTTGTTACAGCAAATTGGGGAAATTTCTGTGATTATTCAGGGACGTCAGAATTCCCACTTCAGAAGTAAAACAGACCTTTTAGCCGATAATGGGGTGTGGGTCTTGCTGGGTTCTCTACTTTTTGGCTTTTTTAACTTTATGAAGAAAAAAACAAATTATTGCAAACACATCATACAGAAAGTGAAATTTTCCTACATTTTCATCCTTAATTTCTTATTAGCTTATGTGCAAGGATCATAAATATCTGTATTCTAGGTTTAAATTATACCTTACAGTGCTCAGCAATTGTTGAGACATCACTATAAAGGAATACAAATACTAAATAGCATAGAATAAATAAAATTCCTGATAGTTAAATTGCAATCAGGAGTAGCATTTGTACATACATGTTTGCATTTGTAAATTGTGTACCTGTAGTGGTTGGTTTTTCAAAGATCCAGAGTGAAGATTCTTCACAAACCAAATATTTCAAAGTAGGCCTATTTTTTTGTTTTTGTAAATTTAAAAGGTTTGGAGTAGGTGGGTGGTGTCAGATGGTCAAACAAAGCTTTTGTTTTTGATAAGGAAATATTAATGCTTGTTTTTCTGCTACTGTATTTAGTTTGCTGTATTTTTAATCATATATAATGTCTCTCTTTGGTTCATTTGAGTTCTCTCTCTCCCTTCATGTTTTGAAATCTTGAATGATTCTGTACCATGAAACAAGTTATGCAAAGTAAACAAAATACATGTAGTCCTGAGCACTATTTTAGCACATTTTCAGTTTGAGTTGCCAAAGTTTGTTTTAAGAGGCAAGGAGAGACGAGAAGGTGAATGGTACATATGTCTTTGTTCAATAAAAGAGTTTAATTTGATGACCTTGTTGTGTTTATTGATGCCTGTGTACATGTAGTTTTGTACAGAGGTTGACAAGTGTGAAGAACAATCTGAGTGCAGCATTGAAACCTGAGAACAATTGAGATGTAGTAATAAGACAATATCTAGCCCGACTTAGAGTCCATGTAGTCTTGAAGATTACTCTGAAAAAACATATAAACAACTTGATGATATGCCACTCTTCTGCAATCATTCATAATAAGAAGGTCACATCCATGCACTTCTACATTTACTGGTAATGTACTGCAAAGATATTGCTCTAGTGCTAGATATACGATAGATTAATTCTATAGTAAATTTGATGACATAACAAGTCCGACATGAAGATTAGCTGAACTTATATAGACCCATGCTTGTTAGTGCAAAAATGAAAACGTAATATATCCAAGTAGACATTGTCTATAATTTAATTACAAATGTCATCTAGGGCAACAATATCTTTTTTTGTTCCCTTTTTCATACAGACTCGGCCAGACTCCTTTCCTTATCACTTTTTCTGTGCTCAGAAAACAAGATGGAACCCAAGAAATAGAAATGAAACTTCACAAGTTGTAAAAAATATTTCATTCATAAAGCAAAAAAGAAGAAAAAATCAATTGTAATTGTTTTCATTTCCCGTACCAGTGCTTGTAGATTTCAGCAGCAATTACAACTCTATTTCCAATGGTTGATAAAAAGAAAATGATTTGTTTCTCTTTCCTTTAAGTTATATTTATAACAATTCATTTGTGAGATATACAGAAATGACTATCCAACAAAGACAGAAAAAAAATTTTAAAAACGAGGTAACAAATGACAGCAATAATAAATACTTAACTTTTCCTGTTATGTGGAAAGTCTTTGAAAGCTTCACTAGATCTATGGAGAATCTAGATTGGTTTTTTAGGAAAAACAAAATCAAAATCTTTGGCCCAGTGGACTCACAAAATGAGAAAAGTGATACCATCTTTGTGGTTCAAACTGTATTGTAGGAAGTTAAGTAAAATGTGCAGCAGTTCTTTAGTTTAACAGAATTTATCAGTTGTGTCTTTTTGTCTAGATGCTCACAACTATTATATATTTAGTCTGTTAATAATAAAAGATAGGTCTATCCATGCAGCATATACTTTTGTCACAGCTTGTAGATCAGTATATATTCATAGCAGAATTAAATATTAAATTATCAGCTTACAGTGTTTGTTTAGACATATTAGTTGACATTAGGACATCACAGATGTATCACATAGCCAAGCTTAAAAGTAACACTGGAGCTCAGCAGTAATAAACAAACAAACAAACAAGCGAAAAATGTTTCCAGGAATAAACTGAGTTCCTGCATACAAACTGTGCCGCAAATATATAAATAATGGACAAAGATTAGATATCTTTATGATTCCTGTCAAATCAAAGATGAAGTAAATGTTAATGTACATGTACCCTGATCAATATGCACATTCTTCATAGGATATAAGGAATTATAATAATCTACACGAGTAATTTTTGTTAATTTTCTCTAAGCCATTGATCTGGTCAATGTAAACTAATATTAGAGAAACAAATTGGATGGTAAACTTTTTACAGAGAACCCATACAAATAATGATAAATTAGAAATGATCCTCTCATGCTTGAATGCTTGTAAAAATCCAGAGCTCCAAACCTGGATACACAAACTTATGTTTTGATCAACAATGTGTCATTTCACTGAACAGTTTTCAGATCAAGCCCATTGCAGTATATGTATTATCATTCACTGATTATCATGCTTATAGAATGTGACTTGAACGACAATGGCTTTGTACTTTTTAACGTAAATAGAGACAATAACCGTCACGAGACAGCTCTTTTAGCTTAGTCTCAAAATAAAGCAATCGTTATGTTATTTCTGAGTCTATGGTACCAATGGATATTTCACATCATAATTGTTGATAAATAAATAACAAAATTTATGTTTCATACTGATTTTTTTCTGTAAATATGAAAAAGATAGTTCTTCACAGCATCAAAAAAAAAAAAAAAAAAAAAACGAAAAAAAAAAACCCAAACAACAAGAAGACTCAACAAAATCCTTGCTGCCCCTCCCCCCTTCTACAAAAAGGTGAAAAATATATCATTTGGAATAAAATACATGTACATACTCATGCAGATTTTCAAAGTAAGCAAGGCAATAAAACAATAACTTGAGGACATTGCATGCAGTTCATGTGATCATCAGGAATCAAGTTTTCGTAACTTTAAAATCACTGTTATCATCAACCAGTAGAAATCAACAAACTGTGTGAAAGACGTCATTCAGCACAATGGCAACAACACTGCTTTGTATCAGAAAACTGATTCAACATATCAACCAAACAGAACATTCTTGAAATCTATGTGTTTTGCGGTCCCGGCAATACATCGCGATATAATGGATATGTAGATAAAAAAAAAAAATAACAGCATAAAGAGCAAGGCTGAACTTAATTCAAATATTACAAATAAAAACAACATCAACAATCATGATAACAACCAAAGCAGATTTATTATTCCTGTAAGTAATCCTCCCTGACTGACAACTTCTGATACACTGGTAGAAATGACTTCAGAAGATGAAAGCCAAGAAAATGCTGGGTATTTGGGAATACAATCCTACTCAACTTTAAAGGCACACAAATATTCTGTCACAGAAGTATTATCTTACAGTGATGTACAAGAACAATTTAACTCTTTATCTCGTGACATCTGTATCAGGCTGATATAAAACTCTTCTTGGGTCCAAAGTGGTTTGACTATCTTTCAGGATAACTCGTGCATAAACCAATGCTTTCCATAGCAGAGCTATTAGGCAACCTCCGTTTGTTTACAGATCAAATGTATTAATGAAATTTGGCACTTTCTAAGTTGTAGCTCTGTTTTAGATATGGAGACAGGATAGTGATGAATTATTGGTGTACACTCCAAAGAAATAACAAATGAATATATTCAATTTCCTGAACACTGGCAGCACCATTCAGTTTCAGTGT
>JBCEWB010135155.1:0-11096 GCA_039654565.1 Peronia peronii | reverse complement strand
AGAGACATCTCTTCTCTCTCTCCTTGCTCCTGTCTTCTGTCCCGCTTTCTTTCCTCTGTTCTTCTTGATGTGTAAACATAAGTTACCGTGTTTGACACAATATAGCCGTAATCGTGCTGATGTGTCCTTAAGTCCCAACACAAACAAATAAACATTTAGAGTGATAATGTCCTGCATGATTAGAATAACTAATAATTATGACAGTCCCACTAAATGGACGTAATTTAGGCGTTTCATATTGACCCTTTACATGGTGAGTGGAATTACGCCATATATGGTAAGAAGGACTTGAAATGTTGAACATTATGGAACCCAAGGGTACTTTATATAAGGAAAGCTATATCTTGAGTTGTTGGAATGAAGATATTGGCGTGATAGAAAATGTCTCACCGTGGAATTTATTTTCACCGACTTTTGAGACTTATATTGTCTTTAAAGCACCAGCTAGAATCTTGAGAGACACCAAGCGAAATTGTAAGGTTGAGAAATTAACATTGAGATGAAGTCTTTGTTTGACGAGTAATCGGTCGGTGCGTAAATAAAATTGTCAGGGATTGTTGGGACTCAATGTAATATACATTCAACTTTTTATTATAGATTCGCTGATACTCTTTTCTAAACGCTGTCTTAACGATGTCAAGACTTGAAAGGGTTAAAGAGAAATTATCAGGAGCGGACCGGTGGAGTCAAACCTTTGTTTGACCTAAAAAATATGGGGGCAAACTGACAGGTCGCTATAAATGGTCCCAGCATGGTGTTGTTGGTAAGAAATAATAATTGTAACTTAACACAATGTACCGTTACGATACTTTCTTTTACGCTTTTACGTGTTCCCTAGAGCCTCTGAGAGTTAAAGAGAAATTGTAGAAAGAGCAGTGAACCAGTGGAGTCATACACCTATGTTTGACCTGAAAATATGGAGGTAAGTTGTCAGGCTGCTACAAATATTCCCAAATGTGGTGTTCTGAAGAAATATATATATCAATACGATACTTTCTTTTAAGTATTCCTTAGAGTCTCTGAGAGTTAAGGAGAAATTATAAAGAGAGCAGCGGACCAGAGGGGCCAGGCCTTTGTTTGACAAATAAATTGGATAGGTAAATTGTCAGGCCTGGGCAGGGTTTAGGCAGTAGGGAACAGGGGGAAGAAAGGTGGGGAGGGGGGACTTTGAGGCCCGAATGTCAACACTAGAAGTCCTGAACTGATGAAGCGTATATAGACTATACACTAAGACTTTCTGTTGTGTGTAGCCGGGTCTCAGCTTTGCAATAGAGTCAGTATCTGGGCAGGCAGATCTGTGGAGCCTGTCCGTATGTCTGCAGGTGTGCTATGCTATACCCTTGTATTATTATATAGATCTAAGCTCTGTTTTTAAGAGTGTCTATGTATGTGTGACCGTTATAGTTCTGAAGTTCCGTGTGAATTTTGTAAACGATGATAGCTATGCTGCAGGTGGGGTATTTGTAGGAGCAGTGAGTTTATTGATTGCGTAAATGCAGAACGATACTGGTATTCAGCCATTATACCTATCGTATCATAGGTCTGTTTGTTAATGTGTTCTTGTAATTATTGGAATATAGATCGAATGACTTATATTGTATGGTGTCCTATGAAACTTCTACACTGCGACTCCTCTGCTGTGTGTACGTATATCATAGGAGCCATTGATG
Organism: Peronia peronii; assembly: GCA_039654565.1. Taxonomy (NCBI): domain Eukaryota; kingdom Metazoa; phylum Mollusca; class Gastropoda; order Systellommatophora; family Onchidiidae; genus Peronia; species Peronia peronii. Next base: position 9,426 of record JBCEWB010135155.1, on the reverse strand, counting down.
TTATTATCGAAATGCAGAGCATAGTAGTGTGACTGCTCCACTATATATTATTATGCGTATTGTATTACATGTATGTCATATCTATGTGCAATATATTTCTGACCCCTAGAATTTGATAGCAGCTCGTGCGGTGCCTATGTGAAACTCGTAAACGGCTAGACCTTTGATGTGTGTGCTTGTCGTTCTAGCAGATGATGTTGATTTACTAGTTTAAATGCAGAACAGTATAGATAATATATATGTAGCCGCGTAACCAAAGAAAGTAGGATTATCTCAGCTTTAAGTAAACCCAGTGTTTGTGAAAAGAATTTTTGGGGGTAGAAAATTGGAATTTGGAAATTTTGCCTGGACAGCGGCGGCTCCGCCTACTTTTCATCCGAGTTTTAACTAGACCTGTGCATGATCGGTCTCGATAGCCGGTTATATCGGTCATGGAGTCATAATCGATTAATCGATTATGGTGACCGATGATCGGTTATGTTATCGGTCATGATCGACCATGAAAGAAGTAATTAATCATAGCTAAACAATTCGTCCTCGGCGACACGCGAGTCACCCTTCCCATCCCCCTTCCCTACTACGTGCATGTCAACTTCCGTAAAAAAAAAAAAATGTCACTGATCCGCCAAGAGCTGAGTTATATTCACTTTTTAACCCTAGTAGTGTCAAGAGGACGATTTGCCGCAACCTTTTTATACTTTGCATATTGATTAAATTTAAGATAGCTACAAAACTGTAGCACGATATTCGTTTCATACATGTATTGCCATTTTTTGTCTCACTGTTATTCCTTGAATATGAATCCATATCATAGTGGAAATGTTGCATTCTGTTTCTTCTGGCGCTTTTATGGTTAAGGCCATTAGTGTGTCGACTTCGAGGCGCCCGGCACAATTTTGTATTTACATGCTTCCCACTTGTCCTTCCCCTCTCCCCCCTTATACCTCCCTGAACCCTCTCCCCCGTGCAAACTTCTTTGAATAAACGGCTGAAACAGACCATAGTGTATTTGCCAAATTACCGCGGTATCTTGGAAAAAAAGTAAAAGTCATATGAAACAGACTATTGTTGAGCAACGGATGTCCAGTAATTTTTTCCCATCCCCACCCACCACAAAGCTCTGCCGTTGGTGTCATAGGTTGACACGTGGCATGTCCTTCGCAAATTAGTAACTGGTGAGACGGTTGCCATTTAAAAAAAAAAATCAAATTAAAATCACAGCTAATGAGAGTTATAAGGTAATATTTGGTATCAAACTGCACTAGAATTCGACGCCCGATCGAGCTATAGAGTCAGATTTGTGAAATATGAATATCACACCACACGTTTTTCTTAATCCAAGTCCCCGGTCAAAGGTCAAGTGAGCGAAACTCAGGCTGACTGTAGGTGGCGGCATTTTTTGTTTTTGGTGACAGTAGACTAAGGTCAAGGCCATAACCGATAACCGACGTCACACATGACAAAGAAGGAAATATTTAACCGATAGAATAATCTATCATCGACGGTCATGGGAGTCGATTAACCGTTAACCGTCGGTCACGAACATTGTCGGTCATGCACAGGCCTAGTTTTAACTGCCGCGGATTCTGAAACATGCCTATTGTGTGTACGTTCGCACGGGATTCCGGAATATGTTTGCCCTTATCCGAGAAGGCAAGACGTTGGGCTTCCCCACTGAATAAGCCAAGGGACTGTTGAGTCACCATAAAAAAATGCAGGTTCTAATCTTCGAATCATTCCCATCCTCCCCGGCAGCATTCGATTTTCAAATCCACGACGTAAGTTTTTCGCCGAGAAACCCATGGCCACGGCGAGTCCCGTCTATGTAAGCCTCTTATGTAGGCCATCTTGATCTGGAGACTCTAAAAATCGCTGGTATTTGTTAATTTAAAAGAAAAAAAAAATCACTATTATATGAGACGTAGCACGCAGAAATCAAGCGTTCCGACCATGCGAACGGCTGGAAATCCCCGTCAAATTTTAGTGTGTGTGTGTGTGGGGGGGGGGGGGAGGGGAGGGTTACAAACATTCCAAACTGTTCACTACCATTGACCTAGAAAAACACGCACAAAATTGTTCTCAGATCTCGTGGTGGATCGGTAGCAAACATCAGTGAGTGTTCTGTTTTCATCAGGGGGTACAAACACTTCGCCGGGGATTTCCAGGTTTTTGCTTAGTTGAATAAGAACTATTTTTGGGCATGTAGCGTTATTGGTATCACATTAAATTTTGTTCGTTTTTCTTTCAGTCAACAGAAATAAAATCTTTGTTCTACCGTGAGTGGCGGTCGAGTTATTGGCAAGTAAAGACGATGGGAATGACTTGTTTGCTGCAGCTGAATTTAGTGAGAAAATGGCCAATCAGTATTGTTTAATCCATTAACCCTCATTTAAGTCGTGTCATCAAATTACAGTTTTGGACTTTTACTCACTATATTGATTATTTCAGCAGATTTATCTCTGAAACAAAATTTAGAATGAGCGTAGAAGGGTTTCGTGCAAAGCAGCAATTTAGTTTGAAAATTCACTCGCCTATTGAATTAGTCATGATTTCTCCACCCGCCTCAGTTTGACGAGCGCCTGATTTCATCTTGTCACATCTCATTCATATATTAGAAAAAAAAAAATCCCCGATGAATTTCTCAGAATCTTCAGTCGGAAGTCGTTCAGTCAAAAAGAAAAATAGCCTGACCCACTCGAATTTGCTGCGATAACCACCACGACAGGATGTTGAAAAGCTCAAGATAACCGTACCCACTCGAAAGTTTCCACACCAAACAATGTCCCAAATGCAGATAAATAATAGTATCATGATGCATTTCCACTCATCATTATACGGCGACACATGTGTGTCAGGGTTATCACTCCTGCACATCCCAGTATGATAACACATCTTCTTACAGGCACACAGGTACACAGTCCTCACTGACACACTGGCTGTCTATCGATCGGTGGGCCGTATTGATCACACACAGTAGTGTATTTTATACATACGCACGCACAGTTTCATAGCAGCACATCTCCGGGAAAAACACGTTGTCGTTGAAGTCTCTTCACAGATTAGGGTAGGTCTGCTTATATTCTAGAGCCATAAAGCGAATGCACTGTATCGTTCTGGCCGTTGGGTCAGAGTTAGCAATTTTAACTCTGTTAGATTTTGGACAGCTTTTATGTTATTAATGTTAAAATGATAATGGTTTGTATGTTATAGTTTTTCTTTTTCTGATGTTGAATTTCAACAGGTGATAGTGAGATCAGTCAAGTTTACTGCCATGATATTGTTTGTTGTTTTAGTATGCCCTATGGGACTACTTTTGGGGATAGAATATTTAAGCTCTTCTTCATTTGCTTTTGCCCAATGATAGTCTAACCAGTTTTCTGTCTGACCACTTTTGGCGTCCTCTCCTTGATGTACCTGCACTCTCTCTCATTAATGCTGAAGAACTTCACCTCATTAGATGCCTAGAGACAGGGTCTGTGTGAATGTCAATCAAATTATATGGCAAGGCTTTGACATAATTGGCGCGTAGACCTACTTTTCTTCCAACCTGGAGCTGTGATTGCATTGGTAGGTGGATGGGTCAATAAATAACTACAATGAAATTGTCCGAAGTCTTCGGAAGTCGAAAGCAGCTTTGTCTCATAGCACTCTTTATCTCTTCAAGGAATTCTAAAAGTTTATCGAAGGTTTCACTAAACAGTCTAGTAATTTAGGAACTTTTCAGCATCTCTCTGCCAACAGCTAGTGAAATTCACGAAGTGTTTCTCGCAGTATTTGGAAGAGGTCAATACCAAATCGCCTACTATGAGTATCTATTCTGAAGTCTGCCAACAAACAACAACGCTCTTCCTCTGCTTCACGTTATGTCAGTAGGTAGAAATCGGTGGTATATAATTGTAGGTTTCCGCCGTTAGCATGGGCATTGAATGAACCCTTCGGCAACCGTCGGGATTGGTCGGATCGTCCAGTTCTGGCGTTGGGATAGTTTTACCCAAAGATTGCGAAAACGAAAGAATTCGTCTCCGTGTATAATCGTGTGCACGGTGGACGATGAAATTTTCCAAGGGCTGTTTTGTGTATATATAATCATATTCATATGTGTTGCTGAATTGCATGTATAATTGTATTGCCCTATGCATTCGTATGTATATGTGCTGCATTGTGATAAGACACAATTCCCTCAATGGTGTTTCCTATCATCATCTGGACGGCTGTCCTGATAGATCCAGTATAAGTGAAAAGACATAATGTTTGTCAGTGTTAACAAGTTTGCCTATCATCATTCAGCAACTATGCCAATAAATTTAACCCAGTGTTGTCGATTTCAGGAACCAGCAATTCTGACTTTTCGAAACTGAATTCTTCTGCACTGTAGTAAACCAGACGGGGAACAAACAGTTAAGACTCCGCTCGAAACTGAATTCTTTAAGCAGACCTGAATTCTTTGCTCGAAACTGAATTCTTTACCTAAAACTGAATTCTCTATCTGCTGAATATTAAACTCTTTATTGGAAACAGAATCGAGAAAAGGGAAAACTATAGTCTTTGCATTCTGCTCTGTAGACTGTGCAATATATGTCTATGAACTATATAATGCTCTCTGCCTGGGACCCTCCATCTGTTGTATGGATGAAAAGATGGGTCTTCAAGTGCCTGGACTACAAACAGCAGTTAGGCAACCGTGTTTTTGATGCTAAAAAATTAATCATAATCCCGTCAAGTTTAAAAGTAGATGAATTAGTCATTTAAAATTTTAAAAATCGCTACTGACGGTGTCAAGTTATTTAATGATCAATAGTATCATTTATTGCAATAGGTCAGTTAGTCATGATAGTCACGTGTTTAGCAACAACGTTTTCGCCCCACAAAATGTCAAGTGTATGTACAAATTGATCAGAATACCATCATTCATGGCAATGGCTGAATAAGTCATGGTGTTTGTTAACACTTTCGTCGTCAACTTGTCAAAAATTGACCATATGCATAATACCATCACTTTACTTGTAGTGCTGATGAATCAGTTATATTGTTATTTATCGTTTCGACCGCCAAGATGTCTATTTCTCTGTGAAATGGATCATGGTACTGTCATTTATGGCAGTAGAAAATATCAAGTGCATCCAGAAAATTGTCATGGCACCATCAGTTGTAGCAGTGGGTGAAATAGTCACGCTGTTTTTTTTTAACACTTTTGTCTCCTAAATGTCGAACGCATTTAGAAATTCCCACTTAAAGCAGGGAGTGAATAAGTTTGTTATTTTTGTGTGTGTTGTTTTTAGCATTTTGGCCTTCAAACTACGCTGCACACCTAGAAGTTGGTCATCATGTCATTGGCCAGTGTAGCATTGTAAGCTTAGATTAGCGAGGTCCTGTAGCTCCCAAAATGAGGCAGAAATATTTATGTTACTTATTTACTGAAGTTTAATGTGTTTATGGGCATTTGCAAATAACACCGAAATCAAAGAGTTAGTGCATTTTTTGTTTGTTTGTTTGCTTGTTTAACTTTTCCACCACCAGGACATCTGGGTATTTGTAATCACTGTGAAGTTAAAACCATAGCTACTGTGAGCGTTAAACAAAAAATGCTGGCGGAATTTTGTGTATCACTCGAATGAAAAGTGAAAAACAAAAGATCTGAAAAATGTAAGGCAGTTCCTCAAAGTTCCAGCTAAAACGTAGTCACCGAGCTAAAAGGTTAAAACCCACGTTTAATATTTATGGGCAATTGTAAACGCAATGTCGCATCATGAATTGCAAAAATCTAATTAATTGAAAACTCAAAGCTCAGTGTGATATTTTCTATGATAAACGGGTCACAGATGTGGAGGGAGGGCTGGCTTATTCATAGAGGCGCCAGCTCACTTCCATTGCACGATGTTAGCTTGTTGTGTGCATTGGAACATTTGGCGTCCGCCAGTCCTTTGCTGGATAGCCTAGCTCGTCAGTTTTGTTAGGTCTAGATTGTCGGTGACTCTGAGAACAGATGGATGTTCTATTCTTTAGTAAACGAAAGCGGACACAAACTGAAACAAGTAGAGCAAAACTGGACTGAAATATACACTCTCGTTTCCCTAGCTATGTCTGTCTTTCTGTAACTAGATCTCTGTTTGGAGCCATCTGTCTTTACATAGCCATGTTTTTGTCGCTCTGTCTGTCTATTTCTGTTTCTGAATCAATTTGTCTGTTTGTCCGTCGGTCTGTCTGTGTAATTGCCAGTCTGGTTGTCTATATAACTGTCAGTCTGTCTGTCTGCCTGTCTGTCTACCTTTCTGTCTGTTTATCCGCTGTCTGTTGGTGTATTTGTCCGCTGTCTGTCTGTTTGTCTGTCTGTCTGTCAGTCTGTCTGTCTGCCTGTCTGTCTGACTCTTTTCTCTCTCTCTCACTGGATATTCCTCCTTGTTTCTTGCCTTGTCCGTCCCTATCTGCGCCAGCCTTAATTCCGTATCACAACATAATTAAGAGATCATCAAAACAGGACTTATTTCTTCAAGATCACGCTGAAAGCCTAACCAGCCACTCATAATGTAAGTTTCTGTTATTGTATATTACGAGAACCAGCTTTGTCGCAAACTGCTCAAATTCTTTCAGTAATTTCGACTGTCAATCTGCCAATCTTTGTTGTGTAGACATGAAAACAAGAGACGACCATAACTCTGTGTTCTTTTGCCCCCCCCCCCCCCCCCATGAACTTGCACCATGTTAAATTTCTGTACAGTAAAGTATTCAGAAGTCATTGGGTGGTAAGGATTTACCAGCAGTGTCATATTGTTTTGTTTTGTTGTTGTTATTGTTGTTGTTGTTGTTGTCTTTGTTGTTGTCGTTGTCGTTGTTGTTGTTGTTGCTGCTGCTGCTGCTGCTACTGTTGCTGCTGCTGTTGTATTTAATTTGTTTCTCTCGCTCCCTCCTCTCTCTGATCATGTCTTTCTCTCTCTCTATCTCTCTACTGTTTCTGTCTTCCTCTCTGTCACTTTCTATCTCACCTAGTTTCTCTGGGTTGCTCCTCTCTCTGATCATGTCTTTCTCTCTCTCTATCTCTCAACTGTTTCTGTCTTCCTCTCTGCCACTTTCTATCACTCGTAATTTCTCTCGCTCACTCCTCTCTCTGATCATGTCTTTCTCTCTCTCTCTTTCTCTCTTTAGTGTTTCTGTCGTCCTTTCTGCCACTTTCTATCACTCCTAGTTTCTCTCGATGCCTCCTCTCTGTCTGATCATATCTTTCTCTCTCTCTCGGTTTCTCTGCTGTTTCTGTCTTCCTCCCTGCCACTTTCTGTCTTTCCTAGTTCGTTTCACTCCCTTTCCTCCCGACCATGACTCTATTCCACTGTCCGTCTCTCTTTCTGTCATCGCCCGGACTCACCCCCAGGACACCCTCGGCGAAGCCTCACCATGTCGTTCCGTCTGACTGTCACTGTGAATAAATGCAAAACAACCAAATGAACCATAAATAAGACTGTCCATGATTACAGAGCTTAGCATTAAATTTTTGCAGCTGTTACACGTTTGCCAAATTTACACTTAATTATTTATTCTTTTCCCCTCACATCACTGGCTGTATTGTACCTCTTCCTGCAAATTTACCAGCTGATAATAAATTTGTGTGAAAGGTTTACTGAACAGCAGATGCGGATTATAAAACCTTACCATAGCTTGTACTGCTCTTAACAAGAACGTGTGTTGTTTTGAAGAATATTGCTGCTGCAATATTTATCAGATTCTTTTCATAATAATGATAATAGGTCTGCTATTGGGCCTACTGGTGCAGTGAGAAAGCATAGGCAAATAAAAGAGTTTCACCATCTAGTGAAAGCGGAACAAATATATACTAGCTGGCATATGCAAGGACGCGACCTTGGGAACACCACTTCGCGGGGTATTGCACGGGGACAGAGCCTTCCTGGTACATTATGTAACTATATGGATACAATAGACTTCTTACTCGCGAATAGGGATGGAGCTGCCCGACTAGGCCCAAATAGACTGCCAGGTCTAGCTGTACCAGTAGGCCCTAATAATCGGCGCTTAATAATAATAATAATAATAATAATAATGATAATAATAATAATTAACAACAACAACACCACCACCACCACCATCACCACCACCACCACCACCACCACCACCAACAACAACAACAACAACAAACTGACTGTATTGGCCTCTTGATTCTCTCCCTCTTCTCTGGGGCCCAATATATGACATTTCCCACCTACCTCCAATTCCCTTCCCCGTCTCAGTTTATGGGATCCTCATCTCTTTCCCCACCTCTATTTGTGCATCCCCTCATATCCTCCCCCCCCGCCGCCGCTCCCATGCTTAGTGGTGCTTACCAATCAAAGCCCATAAGTTCAGCTCAATGTCTGTCAGCAGCTGGTGCTCTGTACCAAAGTCTTAACTCTTTAAAACCCAATGTGACAACTGTGCTATAGGAAACAGATAAGCTCAGGAAAACAGAACGGCAGTGAAATTTTGAGTCGATCCATATTATTATTGAAAAGAAAAAGCCACAAAGTACTTGAAGACGCCAGTGAAAAAACCAGCTAAGTCACATTTTGATGTAAAATGAGTTATTACCCCGACGTTATAAAGCAACACCGCTAAGATTTGTTAACCAGAACAATAATTCGGAAAAAACAAGTAAGTTCCGTTAAAAAGAGAGTTTTTAAAAGGGTATACAGTGAAAAACTATAGACTTCTAAACTTCAATTTCTGTTTTTTTTCTCCTTTTGTAGTAAATGTGACTTATCTGGTTTTTCCACTGAAGTCGTCACCTGTAAAGAGCTTAATCTTCAGTCAATCTAATAGTCTTACAGTAGGGTCGCTGATATGCCACATTACTGTCGAGTCACGCTATCAAACTCTGTTTAACCCGAAAAGTGTCCAAAAAATCCGCTTGTCATACTTTCCAACTGGAATCCTCATTCAAAACAGTACATTATGTTAAAAAACAGTGTTCTCTTATAATATCCAATAAAAGCATAAGCTGCCATTTTGTAATCATGTACAGCGGGGATTGAAAAGTAACTCCGTTTTAGATTAATTATAAATTATTTATTTATTGTAATTTTTTTGTCTTAATTTTTTTTCTGTGTGTTTGATTATTAATGTGTGAGAAGTTAATTTGTTTGCATCTGTGTTGTCATTTTGATTAATGATTTTTTCTTTAGTTCTTTTTTTTTTTTTTTAAGTAGATTTTCAAACTTTATAACTTGCCGCTAGCTGGATTCAGCTGAAAATTTAACCATCTTTATAGGGCTTCCAAATTTCAAACAGAGTATAGATAATACAGAAAATTTAGGTAAAAAAATAGATCAAATTCTCCTACATTAAAGATCAAAAACTAAACATTCAAAACAACAACAACAACAACAACAACAACAACAACAACAACAACAACAACAACAACAAATGGACAAAAATTACAATAAA